>WOFM01000882.1:857500-874180 GCA_011428145.1 Ericerus pela
TAGTCTCACGCAAACTTTTTTTCGTCGAAAACGCACTAGACCACTTCTAATATCTGTAGTTTTCCATATTTCTTTTGACCCCTACAACAGGCTGTTATTTCAAGCAAAAACTTGAATACCAGAACAAACCGATAAAAATATATCTCCGCATTTGACAACAATGGTAAGTTTAATATTGAGCCTCAAATCACCATCTGAGGAGTCCATGTTGAATGTCGAATCGCTGGTAGTTGAAAATGACGTTTCCATGGATGTAAACGAAATTTAGTACCGCGATCGAAATTTCGTACGTGCGACTTCAAAAGAAATCGAGAATACATTAACCGATTCTCAGCCGATCATCATGATGAAATGCGCAAATTGACGCAATTATGAAATAGTCAACGTTGTTCTTTAAAATAAAACACATTCGGAAAAGATCGCACTAGAATAATCGAATATTTAACGAGAAAAATTTTCGATTACAAAATCCAACAACTCGGCAACGAATTTCGGCCAAGAAAATCAATTTCAACGGATGCGATATGGTCCATGTAAAATACAATCATGATTAGGAAATCAGGTTAATTTACCAAAATAGGTTGATTAGGCAGGGGCGCGTGCATGAATATGTCATCTTCATCGTCCGTTTCCGGCGGTGGAGGTCGTGGTGGAGGCACCTCACCACCTGGTAACGGTGGTCTTGGCGGAGCGATTTCTAAAACAAATGAACATTAGTTCCGTACAAATTACCATACAAAAAATGAACTGAGCGCGTAACAAAATTACAAGAGGATACCAAAAAATTAAGAAACTGAAAATGTCTAATAAAAATGTTACTGGGTATGGAAGCCAGATTATTATTTGAACTAGAAAAAAATTAACGAATAGGCGCACCTTTTTCAACGAAAAAGTCAGATCGGTAGTGTTTGGGCGGGGAAACTCTGCTTTCGACATCTGAAAATATCATATAATGTCACATTAATCTCACAGTTAAGAATAATTTAACTTAGTCTAATAAACGAAAAAAGGGTGTTACGAAGTTATTACGCGTATCGACAATATGATGTACTATTCAAATACTTTATGTACAGCAATGACACGTGCAAATCGTTCCCCTAATTCTAAAATCTAACAAAAGCCTGTTTTAAATGATGGTTTTCATAATTTTCTATTCCGTATTAATGTATGGCATGAATTAACAACAAATTATGCTATTAATGTCCAGGTTTACGGTCTGAGAACATTTAAAAGTGCAGACAGCGAAGCATCAAAGAAATAAAGATATGCAAAATAAGCTTTTATAAGTTAAAACTCAGGCTCTTAGCGCAACCCATTTTCCAACACAGGAAATTCAAATTTCAGAGAGAGCATGACTACAGTGAGGATGTGCGTTATGGAAGAAAAGAGGAAATTTTCAAATTTTGCTATCGCAGGCAAATGGTTTAGCTAGCCTGCGTTGCCCAAGTGGACGCTACCGACCTAAGACTAACTAAATGTTGCGAAATTAGAGGAACGAAATACTCGATGAAATTTTTCTTAGCAACAAACAACACACAAATACTATTTTTTGAAGTTGAAAGACAAAAAACAAAAAAAAATTGACAAAATATTTTGAGGTCCAAGAATTACTAAAAAATTTGCAAGAAAATACAAAAAAATCTGAAAAGGAAGCAGTAATTGAAGACTGAACTGAACATAGTAGAAGAGGAAAGAAAATATGAAAATATCGTTTTTGATAAATTTTGATTTCATTTAGAGACAAGATTTTGTTTCAAATTAGAATTTTTTAAAAGAAAAAAAAACAATATACATCTTCACCAAAATCTTGAGTCATATTTGATTCAAATCTCAGAGTAATATTTTCTTTGAATCTCACTTATTGGAACACATAAATAGCGTTCAAGACATTAAATTATAAATTGTAACTGAGAAGCATCGGTGGAGGAATTATGTTGCCGCCGTAACAAATTAAAACATTACTTTATCAAGAGTTAAAAGCAAAGCAATACCTCTAAATACTGGTTGCGGTTTAATAATCTTTTCTGGTTTGATTTTAGGATAGTCTTCCGAATCTACAAAACATAAAACAATAACCGCATGCCACCACAGGTTAAATTAGTGCGAAGAAAGGAAACATTAATACGTTAAAAAAGTATTTTCATAATATAGATACAGACATTTTATGCGGGTAGAGTAGATTAATATTTATTTAGGTTTTAATATTTATTTAAGTTCGTGTACATTATTATCAACATAGTTTGACTAGTTGAAGCTCTGATATAAAATCAATGAGCGCAAGAAATTAAGAAAAATCAAGGCAAAGAGATTTATAAAATTTGCAATGAGAAATTACAGCATATTGTTTGAAAAATATAAAGTATTTGAATGTTGGCGTAGTTTAAAAAATACCCGAACTAATATTTTAACATCTGGATAGAAATTTTATCCAATGAAGAGTCACTTGAAATCACGAATTTCGAATGCTGACCACCTCAAGAATCTCAGCGAACAATTTGTCAGTTCACTGAAAAATTGTCTAAATTGAATATGAATCAGAAAAATGACCGACATGGTACATTCAAGAGAATGGAGAATTAAAATTGGATTATTCCATTTAGACACATCATAATATGCAAGTCCGTGTATCATATTATGGTTGAATTATACTCACAAGTACAAAAGAAAAGGACACAGATACTATTCAGGAGGTAAAAATAGAGATATTAAAACATATCAGAATTAAAAATTAAATTTTTCTCAGTCATTTTTAAAATGATAGAAAACAATACATACTTCGATGATAAAAAAGAATTATTTCATTTCGAAAATACAAGAGTAATTTTTTCCAAGAATAATTAATAATTCGAAATAAATGTATCTTCTCGTTTGAAGAAAATGAAGATGGGCAAAACTATTCAGGACGCATAAGAAACGCAAGCATGGCTTTAAATTTTTTCAAGATAAAGATGAAATTATGAGCTCCTTTCAACAATTGTGTTGATCTCAAAGGAAAAAATTAAGAAAGTATTGAGCAGTGGGACAACCAGTTTTAACAAAAAACCAAACATTCACCGATAAAAAATAAAAGCATAAAAATTGAAGCTGGGCCAATATAATTAAAAAGTATTACATAAGTAAAAGCGAAGAAATTGATACTACAGCATCTAAGAATTACTACACCTAAAAACGAATACATTAAAACAAGGTACAAAAGAGATGAAACAACTGCCCGCCGATATTGAAAAACGATTTGAGGAATAATTTTATGAAGATTTTATGGTTGACATTGGCTACAAATAGGGCGATACTAATGTGAAGGGTGATTCAGAGAATGTGATTCTACGATGAATGAATCGTGCGAGAAAGATAAGACTTACGCGATTCGAAAAGAAAACAACCTCGATAATGCAGTAGACTCAAAGTAATAGCTGAATCTAAAAAAAAATTAATTTAGAAGCGAGGAACACTCTTGACAAAAACTTGACGGAGGGAGAATAGATTTTATATAATTGAGAAAAAAAGATTTTCGGCGAACAGTTTGCAACCGAAGATATAAATTAATTGAAGAGAATCGAACATAATTTTACCGTTGATGTGCAAGCCATTCAAATCTCCTGGTATGGTAAGAGCCTTCCTCACATTACCGGCGGCATTCAGTAACTATAGAAAAAATAAGAAAATGAAATGGTTCGTGCGATGAATGATAGGTATTCAATTTATAACTAAATTACCCGTTTGTTAGATTCGCGCCAGCGTGATGCAGCAGCAGAATCTCGTGTATTTAATGCCACTGCTTTGGCATCTTGAACCATAGGTGCTACAGCTATGGATAATCAAAGATGATTTAATTTAATACGCCAATATTTTATAAAACACACACGAAATATCATCATAAATATTACCAGCTTGAAGTTGATCGGCAGCTCTACTGACAGCAGCAATGAACGATGGATCTTCTGAATTATCTGCCTCTTGTTTAGCAACTTGCAGGACCCGATTGGCAAGACGAGCAATAGCAGTGGTATGATCAACCATTTTATTTGGATCATTCTTTGCAATCGCGTCTTCGCACATCAAGGCATGCTTCCTCATTTGCTCTTCTATTTTACAGAGAAATCTTGGATTAATGCAAGAGGAAGTGCCGTAAGTAACTACTGTAACTATTTCAATCACCAGAGATTTTTACGAAGAGGGCTGAATCCGTTGCTTCGTCGCACAAGTTTCTCATGTTACCAATTGTATCCGCATACTGTGTTCGCAGATTATCGAAATGCTCTTCTGCTGCTCGGTTATCCGGGTAATTCATTCGAATTCGTCCAGCATTCACCACTTGCGGTGTCAACGACTCCAACTGATTGGCTGAATTTAACAGTGCTTCAGCCAATTTCTTATTTCCCCCGCTTCCACCAGCAGCCACCATTTTACCCGTCTTAGTTGCACGTCTAGACCAGTCCGACAGATAATGAGCCTTGTCATCGAAATTGGCTTCTCTGCCGGGAGTGCCTAAAACAAAACAAAAAACATACAAATCTCAGCATTTTTACATCATTTTCGACTACAGATTATCATACAAATCATGATGATATGTGGTTTGAATTGAAAAAATCTAAAGTTTTTCAATGAGGAGCTGCAGAGAAATTAATTCAAAAACAGACCTTCTGGTATATGAACCGCTTCTGTGAAATGTTTCAATGGCGACACAATGTCCACAAAATCTTCGACGACTCTATTAACGACAGCATCCTGAATTTTATCTTTTAATTCATGCAATTTCTGAGACAACAGTCTAAAAATAGGAGTTCAAAGAATAAACTTATTTTTCATGATACAGGAGAAAAAATTATTTTAAAGCGAGCAGCTAGCAGTGATAGAGAACCGTTACATAATTTATATTACGTAATGTTCACAATTAAAAAAAAAGCAAATCGCGTGACAATAGATTATCAATACAAAACTTTTCACGATCGATATAGTTAATCGGGGTAAAACAAAAATTTGATCTTACTTTGCAATTTCTTGCGCCTTGGGTGAATTTCCAAATCCACGTCGACATAAATCACTTAGTTGATTAGATAAATAGTCAACTTCGTCACAAAGAGACAAAATTTCAGCTCGCTGTATACCTGGAAGTCCATCCGCAACCTGAAATTCGTACATATTTTATTATTTTCACAATTAAATCACGTTTTCAAATTAATTTTCATCATTAAATTTATGCATTTGTGCAACTTTTGAGAAAACTTGAAAAAATTCTTTCTCAGTGAATGATTCAATCAAAAAGATTGAAAATTACGCGCTTTCTCCTAACAATCTAAAAATAAGGTCAAATTTGAGAACGTTCTTATATGGTAAAAATTGTAGCGAAGTTCTTGCGTCTTAAAGAACTAAAAGAATGTTTTCATTGGCCGTAATACATGTTTAGGCCAAAACGCTGCTTTTATGCGGACATTATTACTGAAATAACTATGACTAATAGAAAAATTAATGTTTGTTTACGAAAATACAGGGACAGAAAAACGAATTAAAACGTGAAACAAATCAAACATTGAAAATATTTCAATTCATTATACTTACAACAACCTCATCCTGAATGCAGCATAAAAAGGAATAAAAACAAATCACTTCGACACTTAAATACTAAAAAGAATGAAAATTCGCGGACGAAAAAAAATACCTTTTTTCCTTCAGCAATGATTAAAGCAATAGCTCTTTGACCGAGACCTCGATCGTCTCTCTCTGGGTGCGATAACCATCGCTGCGCTTGTTCCAATCGTCCTGTAACAGTATGAGCTGGTTGTTGTCCTCCAGACTTTTCCAAATTCGTGACCGAATTTGAAACAATTTTGTTCAGATCTTGCAATTTTTCTTCAATACCACGAGCGAGACCTTCGGCCTGCGAAGCACAGCGACCATTCATAATATTTCATGACACAGAGAGACAATTACTCAGGAAATTCAAATACCTGCGGAGATGTTCCTTTTCCATCATCTCTTAATTCGCATAGTGCATCAACCATGGTGGTAATTTCGGAAATCATTTTTTTGATAACATCTCTGTCATTAGGCAAACACCTGTCTGCAACTTCTGATGCATGGTTAAGAATCTGTCTGAGTGATTTTTCTCCAATTCCGCCTCTCACGGCCAATGGATCCTTAAAAATGTAAGATACACTTTTACACCAAGAACTCCACTAAAATGAAAATTTTTAACAGTGATTCAATAATTTACCAATAACCAGTCACGTGCAGGACGGATTTTACTTTGAATCGCATTATGTGCTTTTTTCATGACAGTTAAATTATCCGCATCCCATTCATCTTCATCATAAGTAGTCAATTGCAATACACGAATTATTTCATGCAACTCTTCAGTCATGCGAGCGGTTAGATAATTACGATTTTCAGCCGCTTCAGCAGCACCTTTACCACCTATAATAGAGAAAATTGTTTCAAGGTTATACTTTGCCAGAAGTCTTAACATACAAGACAAACTGATAGACACAAACCTTGACATATGATATGTATAAATATTTTCATGCTGCAAATTAGAATTGGGGCAAGACTTTTCACTTGATCTAAGCATCGGATAAGAATTTCGCGATGCACCTGATGAGTTAATTCTTTTTCTCGAGCTCCGACTTCTCTAGAAACCTTCAAAAAATAATTTCAATGAAAATTTTCATTCAAAACTATCTGATCAAATTCAAAAAATTTCGTGTTCTCTTACTTTACTCAAACATGGACTCAGATCTTTCAAAAATTGAACCAAATCTTCCATTGTTTCAATTACTTCGGCTACAGCCAAATAGTCGAGAACTTTTTTGCATTCGCGAATGATTTTTCGGACTTCTGACTCATCAAAACATAATAAAAGAGAAGAGGTGCCTTGAAGAATTCCACGAGATCCTTCGATAAGTTTTTTCCTGAAAAAATATGCATCGATATTCATTTTATTAATAAAAACAGAATTTAATTCACGTGGTTCAAACTTAAAATAATTTATAACAGAAAACAGGAGTTATTATCAGTATCGGAAATGAATAATAGAAATGATTAACAGAAAAAAATGTATCTCATCCTCTAAAAGAAATATCCACGCCTCGGGAACAACTCATGTTAAATTTCTCAATATATGGTGTCTATGTAACAATCACAATACTAGCCAAGAAAGAGAATGGTATATTATACCTTGCCGGTCCAGAATAAGGATCAAGCTTCAACATTGCTGACGCTTCTTCGAGTAATTTTGATGCATCTTCAACGCGATGTAAAGCAGATGGCATGTCTTGCTTAAGAATTGAATCATCGCTACTATTAATAGTTTCACGTCCAACCTGTATAAGATAAAGCAGGATTAATCATTATAGTTCCAGGACATGCGAAATTAAAGTGAAAAATATTACGTCATAAAAACTAAATAGTAGTATTTTTCAAAAAAATACAAGACGATTATAAAAATTTGGATTTATTATATTTTGATTTTCATTATAAAAAAATACTGAAAAAGTATACTTTAACAAGGTTTGTGACGGCCTTGCTGACAGCTTGAACTGGGCGTGATAAATCTGGCATAGCATTCCCATCTTCGGCTTCTTCATGGAGAATGACAAGACGAGAAACCTTAAATTATAACAAATAATTACAATAAAAAATAGATTCTTGGCGGAATATGAAAGTTACAAGATAAAAAACGAGAGACAGCAGATTTAGTTTCTTATCTAGTGAGTGATTGGTTTAAGCTTGTGAATTCAGCAATGGGAAAAAATCAACAGGAAGGTAGAGAAAAAATTTTGCAATCTCTTGAAATTTTGGAAAAATTTAGCAAAAGTTGAAGTCCAATGAAAGAAATTCAAAATCGTTCAACACAGCAGCGAAGGTAAATAAGTCTGCTCGATGTATTGATAAGGCAAGATTACCATATAAGGAAATGAGAACGTTACGTCTTTGTCATAGGCCTGAATGATACGACAACAAATACGTAAGAAAACTAGGAAAATCTACCCAAAGAAAGATTTAGAACTATTATCCCTGGCAAATTATAGGAATAAGATAAAGAAAAATGATTTACAGAACCTTAATGAAGTGGACAATACGAAAATTAAATTTAAGAGCTAAAATAATGAAGGTTTTTGATTAAACTGATAACAAAATCAGAAATATAAACGAAACTGGCAAACATACCTGCTGAGCAACTGGCTCTAAGATACTCTCAATCGTTTTGGTATGAAACACAGGCATGGTGGAGCTTTCTCAAAAAAGTAAGAAGAGTAGAGTAGAAAATTAAATTAACAACTGGATACGTTAGAACAAAATATTTCTTTTTTTATCATACACTAAGAAATAATCATCGAAGAGCGATGACTCAAAAATCTCGCAAGAAAACTACTGCGAACAGTCATTAACGCTTAAGAAAAGAAGCTGATATAGCTATTAATAAAAATAAAAATGTTTACGTTCCAGATTTAATTTCATGAATCAAGATACGTCGTTCAACACACACGAATTTTTATGCACTTGTACTTTACTACTTTAACTTTTTTAAATTTTTATACTTGTTCGGTTGATCACAGAGGCGTCTACTTTCAAGATAGGGAATATTTCTATTTGTGCAAACGAATTAGTGATGTTAAACTATCGATATAATATCGATAAATATCGATATGAATTAAATATCGAAAGTATCGATATGAATTTCAAATGTATAGAGGTTGAGGACCGGAGTTGTAACAAGAAAGAAAGATTTGAGTGAAGTTACGTCCAAGAAGCGAGTGTTTATTTCATAAGTTACATAATTTAAGCAAAGTACATTTTCAGAGTAATGAACGAACGGTAACGGAAATGAACGAGTGAGCGGCAGAAGTGGTATATCAGTGTAGCCGCGAATAGATATAAATAAATGTATTTGATATGTGATCGTGTGTTTGTAGGAGTGAGAGGGGAGAAGGATTGGTGGTCTCAACACCCCCCTACAATCTTTTGAACCGATCACGACTGCGGGTGTTACAAAAGTGTTTAAAATATGTGTTTGTTACATTTAATTAAGAAGAAAAAATATTACAAAAATATAAATTTTAAAAATTGAAAACGTTTATATATAAAATGGTAACTGATTTGGACGCTTATGGTAAGTATGTTGATTAATAAATATGAATAAAATATAGTAAATATGGTAACATGCAAAAGTAATTTATATTAGGTAACAAGATAAATAACATGCAAAATGAGATAAATATAAATAAATTATGTTTTGTGATGTTTCAGACAAAATTTTGGTAATGGAGTTGGCTTTTATGGATCACAATTTGGGGATTCTAGGATTTTATGGGTAAGTGAAATATGCTGCTTACTGGATAAGGCTTTTGTGAGTAAGTCAGCTAATTGATCTTCAGTAGCTATTTGTTTGAATATGAAAATTTTGTCATTATAGGCTTGAGCAAGTCCATAACATTTGATCATGAGAGCTCGAAGACGTTTTTGACCTCCTCCAGAGATGACATGAATAACAGAGATATTGTCTTTGTAGACAATTGCTGGAGTGTCAATTGAGAAGAATTCACGATTGAGAAGCCAAGCAAGTTCTATGTCCTCGAAAGAATCGTGAAGAGCAATTAATTCAGCTGCTGTTGATGAAGAAGCATGAATATTTTGGCGATGAACGCCCCAATTTATCAGGTCACCATACATGGTAATAAGGTAACCAGTTATTGATTTTCCTTTTTCTAATTCAGACATGTTTATAGGTTGATCGTCAATGTCGGGGGCATAAGATGCATCAACATAGGCTGATATGCCTTCGGAGTTAGATCTATAGACAATTGCAAGATCGATCGTGGACTTCAAGTACCGGATGATGCGCCGTACATAATTCTTTTTTGTATCATCGGAACAATTTTGGAATCTTGACAGGTAATTGACTGAGAAAGATATGTCTGGCCTTGTGCCTCTAGATATATATAATAGTGCACCAATCATAGACCTGTATTCTTTGTTGTCTTTGCCTTCAGATTTGCTTAATTTGAGGCCTGTCTCCATAGGCGTTTTGGAAGGATTTGAATCACACATTTTGAATTTCTGGAGAATCTTTTGGATTTGCTGTTTTTGGGTAAGTTTAATTATTTGTGATTCACGATTTCTTTCAATTTCGAAACCTACAAAATGGGTTGGGTTGTTTACAACTTTCATAGTGAAACGAGTTTCAAAATGAGTGGTTATTTCATTAACCCATTCGGGACGATTAGTTGCAAGGAGGATGTCGTCTACGTAGATTATCATGAAGGCAATACCATCTGATTCATCTTTACGTGTATATACGCATCTGTCGATTTTTGACTTTGTAAAATTGGATGTTTGAAGGTGAGAATCCAGTAACTCAATCCAATTTTTATTAGATGTTTTAAGGCCGTAGATGGATTTTTCAAGTTTAAGTAATTTTGATTTTTCGACATTGCAACCTTGGGGGATATTAAGAAAGATGTCATTTTTAATTTTAGAGTTCAAGTAGGCTGTTTTGACATCGTATTGAACAAGTTGTAGATTCAATAGGTTAGTTACGGACAAGATCCACCTAATTAGCCAGAGTTGCACAACAGGTGCATAGATCTCTGTCATGGTATACTCGGATCTGTCCATAAAGCCTTTGGCAACGAGTCTAGCTTTTGGGCACATTATTCCTCTTTCATTGGCTTTGGCCGTGAATATCCATCGTGTGTCTATAGGTTTAACATTATGTGGATGGTCTACAATTTTCCACACATTAAGGTCTGACATGGATTGCAGTTCATCATTGATTGCCTTAAGCCACTCTTTCTTAAAAGGATTCTGGAAAATATCACTGAAACTTACTGGCATACAATCTTCTATAAATAGCAAGTCTTCGGATGAGGCTTGTTTTAGTACATTGACCCTATAGATTGCCTCAATTTCCTCTTCTAAGGGTTTTATTTGTAGTTCCTCTGGTTTACTTGTGAAGTCGGCTAATGTTTTCGTCTCATCGAATTTAACATCGCAGGATTTGTAGGATTTCATTTTGATTGGATCTAGTATTTGATAACCTACATTCGAAAAGCCGATCAGAATGGTTTTAAGGGCTCGGGGCAAGAATTTTGGATCGAGATGCTCCTCTTCGTTCTTCTTGGCTTTGACTGCTGATTGCTGTCTCTGTTCTATAGGAACGTGTTTATATGCAATAGCACCAAAGACTCGAAGATGGGAAATATCGGGTTTAGTTCCGTATAATTTTTCATAAGGGGTCATGTTTCCTAAATTGACGCGGGTCGGACTTCTATTAATTATATGGGCGGCGGCTAATACTATTGTTGACCATAATTTAAAATCAATTTTTGCGTCATATAATATGGCTCTAACTCTTTCGAGCAGGGTTCTGTTTTGCCTTTCGGCTATTGCATTTAATTCGGGGGTGTATGCCACGCCATCATCTAGAGTGATTCCTTTTTTGGAGCAAAATTGTGTCATTTTGGAGTCGGAGTATTCTTTAGCTTGATCAGTTCTTAATACTGAGATAGGATCATTGGGGAATTTTGTGTTAAAAGATAAATAATACTCTTTAAATTTATCAAAGGCCTGGGATTTTCTTAATATTGGGAAGGCAAGAGTATATTTTGAATAATGATCAATAAAAGTTATAATGAATTTTTCTCCGTTATATGCCTCTTGAAAGGGTCCCATGATGTCTGATGAGACTACTTCCATTCTTCTCGTTGGTCGAGTCCTCACGCCATGATGACCAAGTCGGGTGGATTTTGCTTTTATACAGATTTTGCAAGTGGCAAAGTCATCGTCCTTAAATACCAAATTTTGGGGCATACCTACAACTAGTTTTGATAATGCTTTTAGGCTTTTGCCACTTAGATGACCTAATCTTCTATGCCAAAGAGTTTTAGTTTTGTTTATGTTTTTCTTATGCTTTCTATTTATTCCGACACTCTCTCCGTTTAAGTCGTCCTCAGATTCGGAATAAATCTCCTGAGTGACCGTATCCACTTCGGTATCTTGAAAATTTTGGGGGTGGTCAATGTTTTCCTGCTCTCTTTGTGGATTGCTTGTTTCAGCCTCATTCAGTTCTTCGAAATTTTGTTGAGGATCATCTATATGATCTTCCTGTTCTGCAGACGTACTAGGTACAGGCATACATACAAGCTCCTGATAGTCTTTATCTTCCTCATCTTCATCAACTATTTCGTAATCAATATAGTACATAGAACCTCTCTTTGGAGCGGTTATAGTAATTTCACCAGTATTTTTATTTATGATGTCTGCGTGATCCGTGTCCGTTATGATTTTAAAGATACCAGACTCCATGATTTTAGCACCTGACCAAATATCAAGGCTTAAATCAGGATCATAATATACCTCTTTTAGGTGAATAGTGGAAAACCTGCATTAGAATTGCAGACATTGACATACATTGATCCAACATGGGTGGGGTTTACGAATACACCTTTTTTTGCACAAAGTGCTCTACGAGAATTGTCAACTTTGCGTACGTTTCTTAGTTTTGAAATATCATTGACCATATGGTCATCTGCTCCATTATCTAGTAACATCGTGTGGAGTTGGTTTTTTGGGGGGGCGGACTTTGATACTGTAGGGGGTTTAGGCCACTGAAATTCATCTTCGATGTCATTAAAACTTAAATGATTAAGATTTGAATGTAACATCATAGAATATTTGACACGAAAATTGGATTTATCTTCTGACTTTTTTTGGGAGTTCGTGTTATTTGAAATTTGGGGTTTCGAGCTACTATTCTGATTCTGGGTTTGTGGAGTATTACTTGCAGTAGATGTCTCATTAGGGCATGTCCTTGACATGTGTCCTTTTTTATTACATCTAAAGCACGTAATATCCATTTGGGACACATTATCTTTGGAAGGATAATTATTTTGTTTGTTTTGGTTATTTCTGTGATCGTTTAGATAACTCGTTGTATTATAATTTGGTTTAGAGGGATTTGAGTTATTATTATTATTACGAAAATTTCTAAAATTTCTTTTATTATTATTATTCATCGGTTGATAGGATGATTTGGGCTGATCAAACCCAGGAAAAGTTTTGTTAGAATATTCAATTCGATCACATTTTTCTAGTATCATTTTTGTAAGTCTGACAGTAGTTCGTTTTTCAATTTCTAATTGGCGGAATTCTGAGAAAACAGTATCAAATTTTTCAGGCAACGACATCATTAATTGATCAATTTCATCAGCTTCCGATAGGGGGTAATTAGCATCAGGTAGTTCTTCCACAATGGATGAAAAATATTCCAAGAATCTACGGATGGTACCTCTCCTTGGATCGAAGCGAAGGGACTGAAATTTTGCCTTTAATACCATGATGTTAGTAGCAGTTTGATTTCTGTATCGAGCATCTAAGATTTCAAAAATTTGAGAAACTACATCGCACGTTTTGACATGATGAAGGATTCTTTTGTCAAGTCTTTCGAATATATGAGCTTTCGCTCGTTCCTGAGTTTGGAAGAATTTAAGCCATTTGGATGTTAGGCGTTCTTCGGATGATGTATAAATGTAACTTGTTTCACGAGCAGTAGGAAAAATTGTGGAATGGCAGCCTTTACCTATAAAGGTGCTGATGACAGTTGCACGCCATCCCTCATAGCCATTTCCACGGAAGACGTTTGAGATCCTATCATTATTTTTAGTATTCATAATTAATGAATTGACTAAACTTAAAAAAATATTTAAAAAAATAAAGGATTGCCGTACCTGTGTTAACCAAACAATTTGAAAATATAACAATAGTATTTAAATTGTCCTTGTGTGTGTCTCTAGTAGGTCCACTGCGGGCAAGAGATCACACACGTTAAAGTTGAGACTGGACGCTTCCCAATAAAAAAAAATAAAAATAAAATAACAAGACTTTTTAACCCAAAATAATTCGTATAAGAATTCAATGTTCGATAAGATGATTAATTAAAATCAATAAAAAAAATGAAAGTGTGAGGGTGAAAATGAAATTAGCTACCTTCAGATCGAGGGAATTAGAAAGGAATAAAATTATTGAAAACAGGGGAAATTTTGTTTGAAATAGTATACCCACAAAAAATAATTCGAAATAAAATTGTAGAAATTAAAAAAAAAATTGCAGATGATTTGAGAGAAAAAAAATTTAAATTTCGCCAAGTATTACGCAAAATTAATTCTACTGGTAACACTAAAAAAAATAATAAAAATTCACAGTAGAAAAAAAAAGGTGAATGAGAAAAAAAATTTGAAATATGTATAATATTTTCAAATAAATAATTAAAGTTGCACGAGAGAAAAAAAAAATCAAAGTGAGAGAAAAAAAATAATTTAATTTAATTTAAGTGTTCGTATAAGAAAGAAAAAAAATTCAAAAAAAAAATCGTTAAGTATTTTTGACAAAATTGTGCAACGGCAAAAATTTTCAAGTTGCAACAAAATGGTGGTTTGAAACTGAAAAACCGCGCCAACGTATTTATTGAATGGGCGAAGATAAGCGTTCGTAGGTTCGTTGCACTTAACAAAAGGTTAATGTACAAGTTTGAACGAATGAACGAAACGAGCCGTGCATACGTCACGAGTTGTACACTCTAAGACAAAAGTGGCTGCAAAAATTTGCACACAACTTGCCAAAATTTGTACTTAAAAAAATTTTGAAAAGGCCAAAATTATTTGAAATTAACGATATTTTCATATATACAGGTTAAATTTTGAATCGAAAGAGTTAAGTTACACAAAAAACACGAAATTGAACACGAAAAATATACGAAAAATACGAAAAATTACGAAAAATAATGTTTTTTATTACCTTTTTTCAGCAGAAAATTTTCAAGTTATACCTTTTCAATCGTTGATTTTTTGTTTTCAGGTTCGTTTTCTGGAATTAATGAAGGTGGTGCTCTGGAACTGCTGTTTGAACTGCGCTTCGGTTGTTTTGAACGTACTTCGATGAGAGTTTGAGTTAAGTTTTTTTTTTGAGTTTTAATGATGATACCAAAAGTGAAGTTGAATTTAGACGATGAATACCAATTTTCATGTTGTTGTATTGAAGCTTTTACGTTGGTTTCAGATCAATTTGTGACTGCTCAAGGCGATTTATTTCCAATTGATGACTTCGACGAATTAGTTCATACACAAGCAGGGCAGATACTAATGAATTTACTAGTTTTCGGGCAACACAAGCAGGGTTCCCAAACAACTTAGCAATCGACGAGTCCTGGAATTTTTTGATACACTTGGCTGGATTATACACAAACGGGGCAAATCCTTTTCAGCAAACGACGAAACTCATTGAACGTTTACAGCATTCAAGATGGAATTAAATTTTTCGAGAACAAAAATTTTATGACTCGAAAAAAAAAATGGTAGGTTGGAACTAAGTTACCCAACACACAATAAAATTACGAAAAATATTAAAAACACAATTATTCACGAAAATTTTAAAAGTTTGACTTAAACACAAAAAGAAAATTCACAATATATAAAAAATTTAAATTATTTTTTTAAAATCTGTTACAGGTACAAGGATTGTTACCGAGCGATGCTACCATATAGAGGTTGAGGACCGGAGTTGTAACAAGAAAGAAAGATTTGAGTGAAGTTACGTCCAAGAAGCGAGTGTTTATTTCATAAGTTACATAATTTAAGCAAAGTACATTTTCAGAGTAATGAACGAACGGTAACAGAAATGAACGAGTGAGCGGCGGAAGTGGTATATCAGTGTAGCCGCTAATAGATATAAATAAATGTATTTGATATGTGATCGTGTGTTCGTAGGAGTGAGAGGGGAGAAGGATTGGTGGTCTCAACAAAATGTCGATATTATATCGATATCAATCTTTTTCCAATTTCCATAATCAATTTGGCACATTTGGGTTTTGATAATGGATGAGTTTGAAAAAAAGAAAAGAAATTAAGAAAAACTAAAAAGTAATTTTCAAATTTCAATTTAATTTTACAAAAATGTGAAATGGGAATGATTCAATTTAGGAAAATTATAGGACATAGAAACTAAATGGAATTATAAGTTCACAGAAAAATATAGAAGACTCTCTACTAGCCTTCAAAGATGTATATATGATGGAGACGACACATGGGCAGTTTTGGTGTCCTACTTATAGAAAGTGCTTCTACAAACATGTGTGCTTCCAACTAAATATTGTTGGGATACGATTCCCTCACTACCTCACAAACACATAACATTACATTGACTAACACTGTATGTAACATGTTATTACATTTATTTGTTTTACATGTTGCGACACTGATCGTCAACATAATATTCTTTCCCGCCACTGCTCGATGGAGAATGTTCTCCGTTCATCAGTCGTTGTACTAACGTCGATAATAAATCTTTTTCTAAGATGGAAGTCCGTGCTTATCTTTTCTGTGTAAAGTGATCAGAACTCACCTCAATATGTTAGCAGAGCTGCGGATCAGAAAAATAAGCGCGGTAATTAAAATGTGATAATCGTGTAATTTGTTAAAAATTAAAGTTCGTATTTCACGCAAAGTGGAAAAGGCTTAGTGTCGTGTGATACCTCCACGCAAAGTGGTAGGAAAAGTGAAAAATTTGTGAACGAAAAATTCGATTCAGTGATTAAAGTAACTATCCTGAAAAGTTGAAAGTTTTAATTCATGTAAATCAATAAAATAAAAGTGAAATTTGATGAAAACAACGGTAAAGTCTTGGGCGCCTGTG
>WOFM01000883.1:0-14195 GCA_011428145.1 Ericerus pela
CTTTTCAAGCTACTTGCGTGAAATATCTCTACAAATTTAGAAAGTCATTGATAAAATTTAGACTGATTGACCGAATTTTTGAAGAAAAAATATTCGAATGATGAAACTTGTAATGAATAATGTAATGATAATTTGATATCATTTCTTATTTTATTATATATTTCGTATTATATTAACAATTATTCCTCTATCTCCATTTTGTATATAACTTCATTCTTACATCCTGTCTAAAATGACGTCAGTAAAACTTGTCAAGACTTGCATCATGACATCACCTTTTCCAGCTAATATAATATTCTCTTACTAAACATAATGATGCCATCTATTCCCTGAATACAAAACACAACTCTGCAATATTCCTAATTCCTCTTAAAATTATAACTACACCCATTTTATGTCATAAACATGTTATTCTATTGGTTCATTCCAAATTATGTAGATTATATCGACCAATCACATTGTATATCTCCCACAACACCAATGTATATTTCACTCAAATCCATACCCTTCGAGTTAAGCCTAATCACTTACTAATAACTTACCAACATCTTCTCTTGTACATTACATTACACTTCATATTTTCATGTACACATTTTAAAATATACCGTAACTTGGGGTAATAAGGAACAATATTTACAGTTTTTAATGGCTACACTTGTCATTTTATGTTTAAAAAATCTGAAAAAAATACTAAAGCTGGATGCATCCTTCCTGCACCAGATAGTGTTGGTATCAAATCTGTACAGTAATTTCTGAATTTTATAATGCATATTTGTTTTGTTCCATAATACCCCAACCATCAGGGGTAATAAGGAACAGTTCTACATTTCTTACAATAACTCTACGAATAATGGATTTCTGAAAAAAATTAACGAATACTATTTTGTGGAAAATAAATCAATACATAACTTTTGTTTCAATTTTTGTTTGATTAGAGCTTTATTTACCGAGTTATAAAGTGGTAAATGTGATTTTTTTTTAAATTAAAATTTCATACATGAAAGTTATAATATTTTACTGACAAAAAAAAAGAGGTTTTTATTCTAAAAAATAGTAAATTAACATTTTAACAATAACTTTGACACCTAAATAAAAAAATCACAATCAAATTACTCAAGATTAGATGTGTCAAACTTAGGAAATGTGACCTTTCCTCTTCTATCTTCTTGAAAAGTGCCAGATGGAACAATTTTTAGCAATACTCCACAATTTTCTCCTGAAATAGTTTGAATGTCTGGAATATTGGGAAAAACAAAATATACCGATCCATCTACAGAATTGATTTTTTTTTCTCAAAAATGAAATTTCAGTCTCATTAGGAAGAACTTTACCAACAAAAAAACTTGGATTTTTATTTGTTAAAAACTTTATAACTAAATAATCTCCCATTTTGAATTCATTATTCTCAGTAGTTGAAGAAACTGAGTCATGGGAAAAGTTTGTGATGACTGAGGTATCTTCTACTTCTTCAACAGTCTCTGAAACATCAACAATTGTATTGTCATCTGAACTAGGATCATCAACTACATCTTCTTCAGATTCAGTACCAGTAGTTTCTCCTAAATCTTCAGGCACAATTCCTTTTCCAGGCATAAAAGTTAATCTATTACTTGGTTTTGGTCTAGAACTTGGGCCAGCATCAACTCTACATCCAACACAGGTTCAGGTTCACACTTTTTTGGACTTCCTTTTATCACTCTATTATGAATGGTTCGATGTGGAACACCAAACTGAGCTTCAGCTTCCCACAATGACATTTGACCAGCTTTCACTGCTACAACTACTGCTTTCAAATATTTTTTATCATAATTCATGCGCCCATGAGGGCCTTTCAATTTTTTGTAAACCTTAGGTATACTTATCAAACGTGTAATCTGCAATGAAAATGAAATAAATCTATCAATATTGCTGTTCCTTAAATACCTGATGAAAGGTCATATTTTAGAATTTGCGACCCATCTCCTTAATGAATTGAAATTTTCCATTGCAAAAAATACAATATTGTTCGGGAAGCTTATGACTAAGTATTTATATTGTCAACTTACCAGTATTCTGTTCTATGTAATCCACAGATACGATTTTTAATGCAGTTTATGAAAAGAGAATAAATTTTAACAAGCAATTTTTCTCTTCTTTGGCAGAATTAAATAAATATTTTCACGGATGAACACAGATCTTAGTTGTACAGAGATTCGGTAATAAATTGAATTTGATAACAAAATTTTATGTTTAACCAGTAGGTAGCAGCACCTAATAAAGTTTAAAAAAAACAGTTTTGTTCCTTATTACCCTGCTCTCCCTTATTACCCCAAGTTACGGTACATTATAAGAAAATAATATATGTGTTGTATACTTTTTGTAACAATTATACCATTACAAAATATTGGCGCCCGAACCACGGACAAACAAATCGTGAAACGTGAATAAAATTTCTTTTAAAAAAATATATATATATATATCAGTGAAACATAAAAATAAAAATTTTATTATTCAGAAAAAACAGTGATGTCAATAAGTGCAAAAACATTAAAAATTTCTAAGTATAAAATTAAGTGCAAAATTAATATATAAAAATTGATATTTGGAAAAAATGAAGCAGTCTCATCTGAAGGCAAATCCACCGAAGATCGCACAGCCGAATCCATCGTTGCAAATTTTGAGGCCTACCAGTACGAGTTCGAATATTTGGCACGGCTACTCAGCATTCCCGAAGTCAAAATATGTCAAAGTGCTGCAACAATCACGCAAAACTGTAAGTGTTTCAAACTCTACTACTTCCATACAAGACGAAAATTGGGGAAATAAAACAACTCCAAACGCTAGTGCCTTCAAACCAAACCATTGGATCACAGAACTACCAAACAGTAGTTTACTCAATCTTTGGAAAACTATTAACTCTGCACCTTTTCTTAAACATAAAAATAGACCAGAAATCCAACTAGCAATTAGTTTATATATCCATACTCATAAAGATCCTTTAATTAATAAACTCCTGGAAAAAGATAACGTAAACGATTTAATCTTTCCATCCCAAAATCCAGGAAGACTCGCAAAAATATAAGCTATACAAGCCATTGCAGGTACCTCCTTCAATACTATGTTAAGCACTATAGACGAAGATACTACATTTAATCCAGAATTATCTAGTGCAAGTTCAGATAATAATTATTCTGACGTATCATTTACACCACAAGAAGATTTAATTAACCTTCACACTCCATCCAGATTGCCCGAAGAAGCTATCTTAAAATCTAATTTATTAACAAGAAAATTAAAAATAATTTTGACAAAGATGGCAAACGAAACATCAATAACAAATACAAGACCATCAACATTTTCAAATGCTCCAAATGAAAATATAAAAACATATTTAAAACGATTTGAAAACAAATGTGAAGCATTTGGCTGGAATGAAGATGCAAAAATGAAAAAAATTAAAATTGCATTCACAAGAAACGCACAAACAATCTTTAACGAATTAATTTCTAATGACGAAAATTTAAAAGAATGGAAAGATCTAAAACCAAGATTACAAGAAATTTTCAAAAAAACAACACCCCAATTAAGAGAAAATTTATATAAAAGAAAATATAAAGGAGATGACGATTTTATTGATTTTGTAATTTTTGTCTCAAATACGTTGAAAGAAATAGAACCTGAAATAACGGAAGAAAGAATCATAGATCACATATATCGTTCCATTGGTGAAAAAGAACGAGAACATATGGTTAAATCAAAACCAAAAACATTAGCTGCATTACATACTGCCTTTGATGATTATCTTTACTGCAAAGACAAGGAACATCCTCTAACAGATCCTATTTTTGCATCAGAACTTGAAAAAGTTAAAAAACAACTCGAAACATATAGAATAGCTGAGGAAGAAGCTAATGAAGAACTAAAAAATTTAAAAACATCATCAAAAAAACAAATCAATATTGTCCAAAAAGACAATGTTACCGAAAGTCCGAAAATTGATGAAAAACATGAAACAATTAATGAAACCAGTATCACTAACAATGATACAATAATCTCAGAAATAAGAAAATTAGCCGCAGCAGTAACAAGTTCCAAGAATAATGAAAATATTACATCACAAAATAGACAATTTAACAACCCTAATTACCAAGGAAACAATTTCAGAGGAAATTTCAGAGGATGAGGTAAAGGACGTGGATATTATAATAATTATAATGGAAATAATTATAACAATGTTAATAATAATAATAATAATAATAATAATAATAATAATAATAATTCAAATAATTTTCCCACTCTACCTCAAAATCAAAATAATTTCCAAAACCAATACAGTTTTCAAAACCAAAACTACAGAGGAAATAATTTCCATGGACAAAACAACAGATTCTTTCGTGGAAATTTTCATAATAACTTTAATAATTTCCAACAATATCCTAATAATTACAACCAAATCCCATTATGTATGTTCCTATGTTATATCCAAACCAAAATCAATTATACCATTACAAAATATTGGCAAAATCAAATGCTAAATCAAAATGTTGTCCAAAACAATACTCCTAATAATATCCCTGCTATTACCTACCCACAACAAAATGGAACATCGCCAAAAAAATGTATAAACAATCCTGCAGTACAATATGCCACTGCAGGAGAAAATAAAGAAGTAGGAGAACCACCACCTATTAAAGACATCAACAATAACAAAAAAATAAATAAACCAAATATAATTGTTATTGCACCAACTGGAAAAAACGAAATCAACTGTCGTTTATACCTTCCCTGTAATGTATTAGGAACAGATACATTCGGATTGATTGATTGTGGAGCTGAATCAACACTTGTACATTGGAATCTAGCAAAAAATCTACCATTAGAACCTACAAATGATAAACTATATGCTGCAAATGAAATAGAACTACAAATAATAGGAGTTTCTACAATTCCTATCGTTTTTAAGAAACGTTCTTTCCCAATTAAAGCATATGTTGTCAAGGATCTAATTGAAAATATTATAATAGGTTACGATTTTCTTGAAAAATATAAAACCATTATAGATTTTTCGTGTGGAAAATTTTCAATTCCATGTGAAGAAGAAACCATTTAGATATCAATCCCAAGATGTTCAACAAACAACAAAGAAGAAAAAGAACAAGTAACATATGTACGAACAAACGATACTTATTTAATTAATCCAAATGAAAAAATCGCTTTACAAACTTTACCTCCTTTCGTGAAATTGCTGAAAAATGAAAATTTTGAAAATAAAACTAATTTAATAATTTCAAATAATAATTCAATTGTTACAATTTTCAATCGAACAAACTACACGAAAAGGATACGTAAAAATCAAATAATAGGTACATTATGTTACTACGATAAAACACCGTCTAATCAAAAAAAGATTTGTGTAACACGAAACAAACTTTGTGATCCTGAAGGTGTTGAAATCAAAATATTAAATAAACTATCGCCTGAACAAAGATCAATAACAATTGATAAAGTCAAAGATTATGTTGATATCTTTACACACTCTACAAAAAACCTTTCATTAGCTAAAGTACCACCAGTCCATATTCATCTTAAAGACAATACCCCTGTGGTAAGAAGAAATTATAAAATGGCTTACAAAGAAAGAATGGAATGGTTGAAAAAGATAAATGAATTGGAAACAGCTGGAGTTCTTAAAAGACAACCATCAACATACGAATCACCTATGTTTCTCAAAAAGAAACAAGACGTATCCTTCAGACCTTTAGTTGACTACAGAGCTGTAAACAACAAAATAAAAAAAGATAGAACTAGAGTCCCAAGAATAGACTCTATATGGCCCCATCTACGAACAAAAAAATTATTTTCTATCATAGATCTTAACTCTGGATATTTTCAACTAACGCTCGATGAAGAATCAAAACCCATCACTGGAATCAACATTGAAGGAGTTGGTTATGTTTTTAACAGCATGCCACAAGGATTAAGTCTTAGCCCTTCAGTATTTCAAAAGGCTATGGTTGATATTTTTCACGATATCCTATGAAAAAAAGTTATTGTATATATTGACGATATCTGTGTTTTAGGAGAAACTTTCGATGAATGTTTAAATAATACTGTAGAAATTCTATCAAGACTTAAAAAATTTAATTTTCGTGTGAAAACAAAGAAAAGCTTTTTTATGCAAGACTCCATAGAACTATTAGGACATAAAATTGATCATGGAAAATTAGAACCATTATCTAAAAACATCGAGGCTATCAAAAATATGAAACCACCCAGAACACTAAAAGAAGTCAGAAGATTTATTGGAATGGCTGGATACAATCGTAAAATGATATCTGGCTTTACAAAAAAAATGTTACCCCTTCTAAAAATCCTTGAAGGAAAAGATAGTAAATCGAACGAAAAAATTGTTTGGTTACCTGAACACCAACAATCATTCGAAAATATGAAAAACATACTTCTATTGGAACCTGTCCTACAAATAAATAACCCCGAAGCTTCAACATTCCTAGAAGTTGATGCATCCAAAGATGCTATAGGAGCAGTATGTTGTCAAATTGATCCCGACACAAACAAAAAATAAACTATAGGATATTTTTCTGAAAAATTAAACAAAAACCAACAACACCTGTGTTCCTTTGATCTTGAAATGCTTGCAATTACTAAATCATGCCAACATTTCAGAAACTTTCTACTTGGAACAGATTTTATCATCTACACAGATCATCAACCATTGATGTATCAACATCGTTTTAAAACTCCATCCCCCAGATTAGCAACACTTGTCTCAAAACTCAGTGAATTTACATTCGATATTAAACATATTTCAGGAAAAGAAAATGTCATGGCAGATTTTCTGTCTCGACCTTTCAAAGACACTGAAGATTCAATAAGATTTGAAAATGGACAATTTATGACAGACAAAAATATTAATGCTATAACAAGATCAGCAACAAAACAAGCCAAACAAAATAAAGAAAAAATTCAAGATAAAATTACATCAGTGAAAAAAGAAAGCACTAATCTTCTTTTAAATCATAATTTTGATCCAATAACCAAAAAAGATGAAAATGGAATTAAAGAAAATGAAATCCCAAAATTCCATATCACTGGAGAACCAATAAAAACACTACTTTATGGAAAGGATATCCCTCTTGAAACATTAACTGACTATCAACAAATAGACGATTATTGGGGACAAGTATACAAATTTCTAAACCAAGATTTCATTGATGATCGTGCGTTAGTAAAACAAATAGAACGCCATGCCCATAAATATTTTATTGGTGATGACGATATCATGTAAAAAAAGAAAAGTTTTAATTATAACCCATTTTCACCTATACCAATTATTCCAGATGCATTAACCCCATCTATTTTAAAAGAAATGCATGATAATCCTTCTGGAGAAGGACATTTTGGTCGTAAAAAAACACTTGAGAAAATTAAATCAAAATATTTTATACTAGGACTTGTAAAAAAAGTCAACGAGTATATCAATTCATGCCATGAATGCCAACTACAACAAAGAAATCCGAAAGAAATCGGAATGATGAAACCAATCCATTTCATCATATCGAAATTGATTTCATTGGCAAATTTGATAATAACTACGAACGTAATTATGTTTTAGTCGGCGCTGACAAATGCACAAATTTTTGTATAATAGAACCTGTACGACATCCCAATGCTATTAGCGTTGTTGAATTTATTAAAAAAATTATGACTACATATGGTAAACCTAAGATTATTACGTGTGATAACGGTACACATTTCCGTAACGACCTTGTACATAATTTTTGCAAAGATCAAAACATAGACATAATTCATTCATCAGCCTACAGTCCGCAAACTCAAGGACTAGTTGAACGAACCAATGGAATTATTAAAAAATGTCTATCTAAGTATAAACCAAAGATGGAAGAAGAATGGATTGACACACTTTTTAGTGTTGTGTTTGCGTATAACACATCACCCATTCATTACCTCAACAATACATCGCCATTTTTCTTTCTTCACGGTTATCAACCCCGAACGCTATTTGATGACAAATACAAAATACAAATACCAACATCACTCGATCAACGGAATACAACTTTTCAAGAATTGCAAAAAATAAAAGATCAAGTACCCGAACTAAAACAACAAGCTGCAGAAAAAAAATCTCAGTACTATAACAAGAACAAATTACTGAAAGAATTTAAAATGAACGATCTTGTTTTGATTCGTCAAAGTAAGAATGTCGCGAAAAGCAAATTTAAATTTCGTGGACCTTATCGTATTGTGCGTAAAAATTCAGATTTGAATTATACAGTTTGAATTTTGAGTGAAAATGAAGAACATAATGTAGATGACAATATTCATGTAAGACGTCTTATCCCTTAAACGGAACGTCCTACAAATAACAGCGAATATTTTATACCCCCTGCAGTTAACTAAAACCGAAGAATGTATATCTACTAAACAGTCGAAAGATACGAACCAAAGTAACATAACACAAATAAAGGAAAACAAACACCTAATTTCCTATACCAATGACAAACTAACTATCGAAGATGCCACAGACAGTGAAAATGAAGAAGATAGTAAAAATGATACTAAAGTCAGTCTTCAGTGTAGTAAACCTGTAGAAAAAGCTTGTAAATAATATTTGGATATATTGTTCTATATCCCTTCCCTTTCGATACCTATATTGTATATATTTATTACTTTATCTGTTCTTGTAAATATTATCAACTTATTATTACTATTATTATTATATGTGTATATATCATCTTATTTCTTTTACGTAGTTATAATTTTATCCAAATCTCCCAAACCTTACTTTCTCCCATACCTATCTTTCCAAATTTCTTCATATCAGGAAAATACACTTTATCTCTTTTATTTCTCTTTTCTCTCCGACATGGATCAACTTCCATAATTATTTATTTTATTATCCCAATATTCACCTTTTATTTAATTTATTTTTGAATTAGTATATTTTTATGTCTTACCTTTATGTGCGTATTTTATGTTGGTGACACCAAAGTTTTTTAAAATCTTGGATAATCCTAAGCTGGTCTTGCCGCATGACCTCTTCTGGCCAATGCAGGTTGCCTGGCAATGAAAAGCGCCGGAACTCTTCCCCGCATTCCCCAAACGATCGCAGGACCTCATCCTATATTAAATTGCCGATATTGAGGAGGAACTGCCCCAAAATGAAAAATATTCCGCCCATTTTGTGACAAAACATACAAAAAATACAGCATATGCCTTGTTGACCTTCGTTGAACGATGCCCAGTGCATTTAATATTGATTGCCCCAGTAAAATCAATGCCAGTGTGAGTAAATGGTCGTGCAATCAAAGTTCGAGCAACAGGTAGATCATCCATGATTTGTTGTGATGTGGTTGCACGAAGCCGGGTACAGAAGACGCACTTGTAAATGACACGTTTTATTAATGGTTTGACTCCACCAACGACCCAATATATGCTTCGAACTTGGTTGAGCAGGAATGATGAGGATGCATGGTAGAAGCGAAGGAGGCAGTTTTGCACATACAATTCCAAGAATTGACAACTTTTGGGCAAGATTATTGGATGTTTGATGTCATACGAAAAGTTGGATAATGATAATCGATCACCAACACGCAATAAGTTGTTTTTATCTAAGAAAGGGTTTAACGATTGAAGTGAGCTACGATTAGGAATGGCGCACTTTTTAGAAATTATTTTGACTTCACGAAAATAACTATGAGATTGTGTAGCAAAAATTAAACATTTTATTGATAAACTTCTCTCTTCTACTGAGAGGGCATCGACGGATTTACTTAAATCATTTTTAATCGCGCAAATATTATGAGCAAAACAAAGCATATATGCAAAAACATTTACACATTTGTTATACGACGAGAATTTGTCGAGAATGTCTAAATAGCTATTTTAATTGGTTAAGTTAACTAGTACAATTTTTGATTTTTGTAATTCAGGTACATCGGAGTCGATTTCAGGCTCCAAATTGACGTGGGTTTCAAACTCACTGGTTTGCAGCCAGGATGGACCCACAGATGGTTGTCAACAAGTTTGGTGACTGAAATTCCTCGTGTTGTAAGATCTGCAGGGTTCTCAACCATGTTGACATAACTCCAGTGTTGATAGGGTAACTGTAGGTTGATTGTGGTGGAACGATTTCGAACAAACGTTTCAAATTTCTCACTTGGTCCTCTGATCCAGGATAAGGCTACTTTTGAGTCGCAGAATGCATATACTTGGTTAAGGTCCTTGTCCAAAGTTTTTAGTACACGAGTCATAAGCTTAGCTAACAGCCCTGCGCCAAGTAATTCGAGTCGTGGAACAGTTTGTGGTTTGATTGGTGCCACACGATTCTTGCAGCAAACGATTGTGGATTGAATTTCCCTTGAATTAGTAACAGATCTTAGGAATATGACTGCACTGTAAGTGAAAGTGCTGGCATCACAGAATCCAATTAGCTGTTGATTAGAACTAACAACCGATGTATATATGCGAGGTACTTCAAACTTGCTCAGTTGACTAAGCTCCGAGCAGTAATTTTGGATTTTTTGGCAAGTTTGTTCCGAGGCTTTTATATCCCACGAAGTACCTTCCCACCATAAATCTTGCATCAAGATTTTTCCTCAAACAGTAAATGGTGCAAGAATTCCCAATGGGTCGAACACGCGAGAAATTAGTGACAAGATGCTTTGTCGGGTTAGCTTGGTGGTTTTGAATGCATCTTCATCAATTTTGACTCCGATTGGGTCATTCTTTGATAACCAACGGAGACCAAGAATTGAGATGGAGTTGCTGCGATTGAATTCGAGTGTTTTCATGCTGTCTGTCAAATTGTTGTCAATGGCATTTAACAGCTCAATTGAATTCGAAGTGTATTTTAAGAGTGGAAAACTAGCATCAGCGATTGTTTGGTGTATTATCCGCTGCTTCTGGATTGCTTCTTCGACTGTGGCAGCTCCAGACATAAGATCATCCACATAGAATTCTGTTTCAATTGACTTTGCCGCTATTGGATGAGACTGAGGAATTGAATCTGCTAGTTGCTGCAAGCATTTTGTGGCAATGTATGATGCAGGCACTGTACCATAAGTTACCATTTTAAGTCGATAGATGTCGATGTGGTCCTTTGGATTATCACACCAGAGAATTCGCTGCATATCACGGTCTTCCTTTCAAATGCTGACTTGGCAATACATCTTTGTTATGTCAGCATTAAATGCAACAGCAAAACTACGAAAATGTAACAAAGTATAGAACAGCTCAGGTTGTAGAGAAGGGCCAACCATTAGGGCTTCGTTTTGTTACTAGCTGATGCGTTAAATACCACACGAAGTTTGGTTGTTACTTTTTCTGGACGTACAACACAGTGGTGAGGCATGTAATACACTGGAGTGGTATCACACTCATTTTCTGGGACAAGTTCCATTTGTCCTATTTCTTGATATTCACTTATGAACTCAGAGTACAATTTTGGAATTTAGATTGGATGATTTTCGCTGCGTTTCAGTGAACAAAGTGCCTGATTGTAGACGTCAGCAACATCATTTTTGCTGCGCTTGAATGCCAAAGATACTTCAAATCGACCTTCATCTAGACAGTGAGTGTTTTCCACGAAGTGTTTTTCACACAACTCATGTTCGGAACTGGTGGGACAATCAAGAGCAATTTCTTCAATTTCCCAGAATTTTTTCAGTTGTGATTCGATATTCATAACCAAACTATGAGAAAATGTATTGGTACCACATTCCAATTTGAATGCTCCAGACGCAACCCAGCCAAACTGCGATTTTTTGATGTAAATTCCTTCAACAGATCTTCTTTCACCTAGAAGACAAGAATTGACATACTCGACACCAAGTAAAATATCGACTTCATCTGAATTGGCATCAGTATCAGCCAGCTTGACATCAGGGAATATGGACTTAGCAAGTTCAATTTTCTTGCAATCAACACGACATGGTATACGAGGCAGAACATCAGCATTGAACGAAATAGAAAATTCGTTATACCTTGATGAAACCGAAAGTTGAACTGACCAATTCGATTCGATGGCTGTGTCAGTAATTCCACTGATGATCGAAGTTGATTTACGAGTGCGAATTTTGTTGTTCCAAACAAATTTTTCAGAAACAAGTTCACCTTCTGAACATGGATCAAACAGCAAACGCACCTTGACCTTACAAGAATTAAGGTTTATGTACACAACCACAGATTGGAACATTTTTAGCGATGAGCTCGAAGTATTAGTTGTCAACGTTGTTCCTGTATTCGAAGTATCTGAAGTTGGTGTCACAGTTGTTGACGGACTCGATGTTGACTGTGGAGACGCTGAATTCAAACTTGGCTCCCGATGCAGCAACGTATGATGATTTCTGGAACAATTGTGACATGTTGGACGAGTGCATTGACTGACACGATGAGCGGAGTTAAAGCATTTCAGGCACAATTGATTAGCCTTTGCAAATTGAAAACGTTGATCGACAGTTTTCTCGATGAATTTCTTGCATTGATTTAAAAAATGATTCTGCGAGCACAATATACAAGGCGATTTCGAGTTAGAATTTACAATCAAGGTTTTCTTTTCCCCTTTTGAAGCTCATTTTTCATTTGACACTTTCTGAGGATTTGACCTTGAATTTGTGTGCACCACAGAATCTTCTATGGTAAAACTACGATGTTGTAGAAATTTGTGCAGTTTGTTGTACGTAGGACAAGTTTTCAATGATTTATACGAAATTTCCCAGTCACGTAAGGTTTGTTGATCAAGTAAACAAGAAACACAATATGCAATGTAACAAGAAAAAGTGGTATCGATAGTCTCTTCATGTGCCTTAAGACGACGTATAATAACATCAACTTTATCAAGTAGGTAACGGATGCTACTATCGCATTTAATCGGTTCGAGGTTACGAAGGTTTCTAAACAATGTACGTACTACAGTACGACGATTATCATAGCGTTTGTTTAGATATTCCCACGCTTCTGGATATGCCTTTTCGTTCAACTCAAAATCACAAATAATATCCTGAGCATCACCTATAAGCGCTTCCTTCAAGTAATACAATTTCTGTACGTTGGATAGTTCGTTATTCTCATGGATTAAGTTTTCGAATAGACTTTTGAAATTCATGAATTTTAGAATATCACCATCGAACTTAGGTACTTGAATGCGATTTAATCGAGGTTGACAACTATTACTGTGATTCGAAGTAACAGAATTATCGAGTAACAAATTGAAAGGCACCAAAGATTCACGAGATTGTTGAGTAGATAAGGTTTTATGAAATGCTTTAACTTTACCTTCATACTGGAACAGGGTCATGTTGGCCTTATCCAGATCCTTCAGGAATTGTGACTCGAGATTGTTGTAGTCCTCCGCCTTTTCATCCATTGCCATTAAACATTCTTCTATAATGTCTTCAAACTGCTGCTTCACCAATCACAAATTGAAGATTGCAGCCTCAAGCTTGCTTAATGTTTCGATGTCCAACGTTTAAAACCTACAGAGGGTAGCTAATTGGTCTTTAGCTCTACCAACATTGAGTTTGTGTAACCTTCTCTTCTTTTTTAGAGCATCCATTTTAGATCAGTCCGAATGACTGTCTTCAGGATCACACTTTATTAGAATTGATACTTGAAACTAACAAAATTAATCAACTCAGAAACACTGAGTTTTGAAACGAACGAATTGTGTTGATACGAAATCCCACCTCATCTCATTCTTCATCATCATCATCACGTCAATCTATATATATATGTCACACGTACACTCTCGTCACGAAGTGCTTCCCCTACCATTCTTGATCCGCTATCGCTGTTGCTTCGCCATCTTATATTAATTCATATTTTATTTCCAAATGTAATTTTAGTCTGCTAATAAATTCTGTCGTGAATACTTCTCTCTTACTCTTTTTCGTTCCTCGTCATTACCGCCTCACATCATGGTAGCCATCGCTGTGGTTGAACAGTAAGAGTTGAACAATATTAAATTATGAAATAGCAGACTGATTTTTTTTGAAATTGATTCATTGTTGTGTTGAAATTTATATTTTTTGAAGTGAAAATAAATCGAAAATATCGTTTAAATCAAGAATGTTAAAACTCGAATTTTTTAATTAAAATTTTTTTTCGAAGTTGAAAAAAAATAAAAACGTAATCAAAAACTGTTCCTGATCCAATAACGGCTGATCCTGGAAGTCAAC
>WOFM01000884.1:0-16727 GCA_011428145.1 Ericerus pela
CTGGTCCAGTGCTGTATAGTTAAAGACATATATATACAAAGGGCTTACTGCATAATCTTTTGCCACCTATTGGACATTGAATGTACATGCACATATATATGATTTTGGTCTTCTAGGATGTGTAACTGGAATGAGTGGAGAGGAGGCATAGAGCCTACATCCAAAGCAAATAAAACAATAAAAGTTACTAAATGTCATTAAGCATGTAAAAGTAAATGTCATCTGAAAAAACCGTTAAAATTTCTTATAAATGATTTCAACTTTGAAGTGTAAAAAATTTGATCAGAAACTACTGTAAGAATTTTGAAATAATAAAATTTTCTAATATTAAAAAAAAAATGATTTAAAAAACTAGTACCAAGTTGAAATTTTGTGCCATGCCTACTAACATATGAGCTGGGATGCGTTCAAAATGAACAACAAAAACAACCATGGTTGTTCGAAGAATTTGAAATATTACTCCAAGTTTACCTAGATCAAGAGGAACAATTTCTCTCAATATCAGGGTAAATAATTAAAAGACAATAGATTGTTAGCAACCATTTCACATTATCACAATAGAACAGCATAAACTACCGAAAATCTTCAGCTTAATTTTTGTTCAACTGTTTACTGGGGCAAAACAACCAATTTATTCTGAATGACTTGGGCTATAATTTACCCTGGAAAAAACAAATAGTCATTCTAAATGCTTCGATTGATTTGTTTGTTACCTGTTTGTTAGATGCACCTCGCTAAAATAAATAAAAATCTTTGACTATATAGTACTGGACCAGTAAAGAACGATGATTTCTGGTTAGACATGCCGGCAATAAACAGGTAACCACAGTGTACCTTTGACGTACTTTGCTCTGCATTTACATACACTATCCTTGTAAATTTAAGGTATTTTTTTATCAGATGTATTCTAAATTGGTGAATGCAAACAAAACATCAAAAATATGCAGAAGGTATTCTACGGTTGCTTACTTTTTCACCGGCATATCTTGACATTAAAATGTACATTGGTCTTATGGAGCTTTACTGGTCCAGTACTATATAATCAAAGATGAAAATGCATCTGAATTTTGTCCATTCCAAAAAAGAAGGTAAAAATGTTTGAAAGTACCTACAAAGAAGTGACTCCAAATAAATGTTATGGAAGTTAAATTAAATATATAAATATTGCTAATATCTTTAACTCCAAGTCATATTCTGAAAAGTTGTTTTTTTTTTTTTAAGTAAAAGCATTAAGTAACTTATTTCCTTTACTTAAGTACTGAAACCATAAAAAACCCACTTGAGGATGGTTTATACTCACTGATTTATTCTCTGTCTATTGCGTAAAAAAGTTGACTAGGCCTATATCCAAGAATAATACCTAAGTATCAACAGTGACTTAAGAATTATTCATCTTAACAAAACTATATCTATATATGTTCGTGTGCAGATATAATTGATGGTGAAAAAAATTAAGAATTACTTGAGTTTTGTACTTGCATTTAGCCTTACTGGGAAACATTATGCTATGGTTTATAATGTTTCTCCTGATTTATTCTTTAAAAGTTAAATTTACCTACTTCACAGAATGCAGATTAGTATTAAGATAATAGAGAAGTGAGTTTAAACTCTTAAGTTTTTCTTTTTTTTCCCTTGAGTATTGTTTAATAATATGGCCCTTTATATTACTGCATATGGACTGTTTGAACAACTTGAAAGTTTGGCAATTAATTTAAGAATATCATCTACTGTGATGTAGAAGGGAAAGTTAGGGACATTATGGCGTATATAAACAAAATTCTCAGTTCATATTAGTTATCACTTATCATTCGGCAACAAACCAATCAAAGTATTACACGTGTTCTTTGCACCCTAGCCATTCCTTTCTCCACACTTTAACAGTTGTCTTCACTTTCTCATCAGTTTTAACCATCTATGTTATCCATGTGTAGTAATATATTCAAAGGCTAATATACCCCATTCATTATAATTAAGTAAGTTTTCTGTTGAAAATCTACTTATTAATCTTAGTATCATGGAACAACCTGTGGGTAGGGGTAGGTACGTTTTTCGTTTCATAACTCAGGGAAAATTTCGACTCTAATAACTCAAATTCATATATATATATATATATACAAAAGCCAGTTTCTTGTTACCATGATACAGGTCGCAGTTTTTATCCGATAAGCAGGAAATTTGGAAGGAACATTAGTGCTAAGCCAAAGACCTAACCTGTTGATTTTGTTGCAGATCGGCTGCGCGGTACCTTTGGTATGGCTATTTTCGTTTTTGTTTTGGCTATAAAATTATCAATTTTCGATCAATAGTTACGAAATTTGTAACAAATATTATAACTTGCTATAAATTTTGTTGCGGATCGGTCACACGGTACTTCAGTAACACTATTTTCATTTTTATTTCGCCTTTAAAATGTCTAATTTTGAACTAATAGAAACGTAATTCGGAACAAATATTTATTACGATCTATTAATAACTTTTTAGTGACCACCTAATTTTACATTTTTCAAAAACCTACTTTTTTTAACGGAGCTGCAGCTGCGTTAGAGTTTCTTTTCTTTTCCACTCCGCCTACAACCTATGTGTGATGCCATGTTTTTTTTTAAGTGAATAGGGTACCAGCAAAATGATAAATTTATAGAAACAGGCATACTTTGTTTCGTGTCTTGTGTGAATACTTACCATTTCCATTGTAGTAAATTACCTTCTTATTTGGAACAGACTGTATACCCTATTCAATTTGAGAAAGTAAATCTACCTCCCACAACACACGAGAAAAACAGCCTGATTCACATATTAGAACAAAATTGTACACATTTTTTTCAAAAAATATCGAGTAAAGTGTGTGCTCTGTTTTGCTGTTGTATGTGATTGTGCTGTGGCCTGCTTTGAAAAAATTAACGTTTTTGGATTGAGTAGAATGTAGGAATATAATAATTATAAGTTACACATAAATCAAAAAATTTTTAAATTAATTTAAATTAAACAAAATAATTCGTGTAACAGTGACTTTTTTCATAATTTAATCATTGGAGGGCCATGGTCCTACCAAAACAGTTTTATGACCATTTTTCTTTTTTTGCTTGTTAATTTTTAAAATCAATAAAATAGGAAAAAAAATTCCCTGACTCTAACTATTTGCGTTTACGTTTGAATCCTAGCATGTTAATGATCACAGTCGTTATAATTATTTTCCTATGAGGAACATTTTTCAAAAACAAATTGTGTAAGCGGTAATGAATAATTATAGTAAAATAAACACACACCCTGGAAGAGATTCCTCCTATTGACTTTAAAATAAGTGCTTCCATTGTTATTATTATTATTATTATTATTATTTTTTTTTTTTTTTTTTTTTAAAGTAGGGACAAAATTAATTGTATACGTTATCTTCAATATTTTACCCATTTTGTATGGAGCTTACTTATGTATTCAATTATTCACTCTCATAATTCCCATGACGGGACGTATTGGCGTTGAAAAAGATTCAGAAATGTTAATTTGGATAATGACCCAGTTCGCTACAACTTTCCTTTTCGCAAATTTTGTAAGTATAGCTTGATCTGTTACATACTTTTGACTCATGTTTCATTCAAAAAACAAATTTAATTATTTCAGATTCCGCTGGTTTTATTAGTTAAAAATTGGTGGAAAATACAAGTTTCGGTGGGAATAGTTTACTTCATATATGTGTTGTTTGTTTTTTTCAACGCCTTTGAACAGCCATTCACCAATGTAACGCCTGAGCGATTTTCAATTCTAGTACGTTAATACAATTTTCAGCTGCACCAGTAATGAGTTGTTATTCAGAGGTTATAGTCGTCTAATCGTATATTTTTGCAGCATGTTAACCGACAAATTCTAACTGCTAATGGTTCAGTTGTAAATAATGCTGGATATTTGATAACGCCCATGGATAAGCGAACTCCATATTCGGTAAATGCTATATTTGGTAACCACGAATTTCAACAAGTTGGCGATGTTTGTGATAATGATATAAACTGTGCTTTGCCCTCGATGTACCCCTACCTCATGAGTTATGTGTAAGGATTGCCACTATTTTTGAGTTGCCTCTCTTTCCATTGTTTTTTATTTTCGTTTTATGATTGTAGAAATTCGAGTTATTGGCAAAATGCTGAAAAACCATCATTTCCTTCGAAAAAAAAAATTCATACGGAGATAACGACCAGCGAAAATTACAAAATTTATCTTATGAAATTTACAGGTTTGAATTTTCACATAATTCTCACTCCGATCACGTAAGTCGCTGCCCTATAACTTTTTGCTTTAGGGCCGTGCTTGAATGATATAATCGTTGTGCCATTAAATGATGCTGAACTCGTAGCGTGGAGCTCATTTTCAAATTACAACGAAAATGGATTCAATAGGAATTGGTTTTTCGCTCGTCGATGGAATGGATTCAAAAGTGAAGACCCGTGGTCATTTTCTTTGAAATTTGACGTAAGTATCGGCTATTTTTCCTCACTAATACGCATGCAGAAGCCTCATGCAAATACTTGAACTCCTTTTCCTTGGTATTTAATTCTCTCTCCCTCATATAGCCTGGTTATTCTCACCACTTCTTCCGTGCTTCATGATTTTTATTTCTCAGTCGTAAAGTGGTGACCTATCGTAGGTAATTTCATAATTTTATTTTTACAGGTGTCTTCTGTACCGTTGAATGCTAGTGTTTTCAAATTATTTTGGAGCGCTCAGTATGTTTTAAATAATACCAGTCACTACACAAAAAATTTCAATGCTTTACTCAATAAATTTCCTAAATGGACTAGGGTAGTCTCGTGGGTAACCGATTATGAAGAATTTATGTTTTCATAAAAAAAATATAGAAGATTAAGTTTCAATTGTACTCTGTAATTGATAATCAGCCCAGGTTTTGTACATCCCTTCAATAAATTTGTTCACCAGTTAATTACTCGTAACTGGACAGTATGTAATAAATCAGTTTACTACGTTTGGCTCAATTTTATGGGTGTATCCTATTATTTCAGCAAGTTGTTCAATTTATTGAGGTTATCTTAAGGTAAATTCTTTCTCTTTAGTTAAAAGAGTGATTTAAAGTTTATTTGAATGGTCAGGCTTTGGCATGAGTTTGCAAACTATCCCACAAATTGTGCTTGCATTGCTCAGATTTTGGAATAAGACTTTTAAAAATTAAGTCTCATTTTAGAAGATAAAGAACTTATAGGAATAAATGTAGATATTGTACATTTCCCAAATTGCAGAATTTTTAATGGAGAAATACGTCTGAAAACTTTTTTGGTTAACAGTGGAATCATTGAAAATAATAATCGTGTTGATCAAACTAAATTTTTCAAAATTTCTAAAAAACTATTTTCTGGTTAAGTTTTGGATTCTTTGGAAGCTTTTCAGAGATTTATAGAATGATTCGATCGTGAAAATCCATTATAAAAACACAAATATTAACATAAAATTTCATAATAAGAAATAAATTTTCATGTTTCAACTTAAATTTCAAGATCTTACATAATCAAATCAGTCAAGATAATTTTCTTTGTTCACTTTGAACAAGTTTAAATTTGATCTTTTCACTTCAATAGTTCTTTTATTCAAGGTTTTTCAAAACTAAACCTGAACTTTTTCAGGTAACATAAAAACATTTTTCAACATTTATTTTTTATTTATCGAATTTCAAAATTGAATGAAAATTTTTTTAAATTTTGAATAGGATTCCAAATTTATTTTTTCCCAGGACCAATCTCCAAGTTTATAACTGTTATTATCGTTAACCATAATAGAAAATAAAAAATATTTTTTTGAAAATCTAAATTAAATTTATTTAAAAAATTGATTCTACAATTAGCTCACCTGATAGCTTTGAAATTTCAAGTCTTTTTGACTAATTACACAGTTCTCCAAAAAGTCTGAAAATGGCAGATGAAATGAATGGTACACCATAGTCAAATGCAGAAAACACATTTGGAGGTTCTTGAACAGCAACAGAACAACAAATAGATTATGTCATATTTCTTGATGAACCAATCTGTCCAATACAAAGCTCACTGGGAAAAATTTTTGATGGCAAACATTATCTTGACTGGAAATGAATGATTATTTTGTTAATTAGAGGTGCAGGATATTGGAATGTTTTTGGTCCGCATGCTGAGTTGGATCGATATATTAAAAATATAGATAATTTACACTTTAGACCAGTTTTGAATACAGAAAAAGCTTATTTCAAAAAACAAAAAAGTGCGAAAGTCTTTATTATGGAAAGAATCACATACAATATAATAAAACAAATTAGGGAATGTAAAACAGTGGATCAGATATTTAAAAAACTTGATATAATTTATAAATTCAAAACAAAAATGGTTGCAAACAAGGCCAAATCCAAATGGACTACCTCTAGATTAATTCCAGGGGGAAATATTCGTGATTTTCTCACAAAATGGGACATGCCGATACAAGAAGTTTGAGATTCAGGGAAGGAAATCACAGAGGAAGAAGAACTGAAAATCTTTAAGTGGCTTTAGGATATGAACAGACTATTGATAAAATGCAATTCGAGAATTTACCCACAGAAAATCGGAATTTAGAAGTTTTTAAATAAATTTTGAGAAAAGATGGTGATTAAAAGAATAGGGATAAATTTATAAAACAACTAATGCAATCTTCTTCTCAGAAATTCTGAAATAATAGGAATAGGAATACCAATGGAAATAATAATAATAATAATAATAATAATGAATAATAAATAATAATAATAATAATAATAATAATAATAATAATAATAATAATGGTAATGATGGCCAGCAATCTCAGTCAAATTCTGGTGAAAATGGGAATAATAGTAATGGCAATAATAGATTTCTGAGAAGAAATAATAATAATAATAATCAACAAAGATGCTTTAACTGTAACCAAAGAGGTCATTATTAAAATAAATACCCCCAAAATAAAAATGAAAATAAGAATAAACCAAAAAATAATCCTCCTAATAATAATGAAGATAACAAAAAAGTTGAAGAAAGACCAGTTAAACTTTCCTATAAGGTTAAAAAATATAGGAATGATGACGAGTGGCTTATAAACACTTTGATTAAAGACAACTCAAAAAATTAAAATTATATTACCGTAAACAAAAAGATGTTACTTGATGGAGGGTGGATGTACGTTTAGCCTCAGATTTATCAAAATTGATAAATATTACAAAATTAAAAATCCCTGTAAAATTACAATGTGCTTTGAAAGATACTTTTAACATGAAGATTGTAGTAGAAAATAATAAAAAAATTCAAACTACAATTGAACTTTTAGAAGTACATTATGTACCTGACTTGACTTTAAATTATGGATCAAGAGAAAGCTGTAACTAAAACTTATAGAAACAGGAGAAATTTTGTTTACTTCTAATAAAATTGATGGAGTTTTTTAAGTTGATTACGAATGTGATGGTGGTGGTATCGATAGGTTATCAGGACCATTTTGGTCTCCTACTTTGTTAAGCTAAGTTAGTTGTGTAACTCTCAAATTGTGCTGTGTAGGGATTTTTGTCCTGAATTCACTCTTTCGTCTCATGATTTCTCATTGAATCTTATTTGTAATCTCCTATAAATGGCTACATCTAATGAAATTTAAATTCAATGTGAATTGTATGTGTAAAATTATCTTTGTTCTCAAAGTTTCAAGCTTAATAACTGAATAATGTTCAAGATTGTGACTCCCTTCTACACTTCACCTTTTCACCCAACTAGAGTACTGATTCTCAAGTTTTAAAAGTATTGTCCAAAATTGTGCTTTTTTTATTAATATTGATCCAACCACATCGATCAGTGGCATACTTTTGTTAAATCAGAACTGAAATTAAGCCACCAGCTGTTTCACAATTTATGAATTGCATGTGATACAACATTAGCAACCAGGTGTAGCAATTTGAGCAGGTACTTGAATTTGTTGTTTTGGTGAGTTTTTTAACTGTAGCTGTCTGCAGCCAATTGATCGCCTGTCAGCAGCCAATTGATTGCCTGTCAGCAGGGCTTTTTCAGCCAAATCAACTTGGGATTGATGCTGTACCACACCCATGGAGAATTGCATCATTTCAAGGCTGTTACTACATTTATCTATCACTAAACAGTAATATAAACTTCATTTTTCTGCTTCTTGTTTTCTTTGTTAATTTGCTGGGAAATCTTGAATTTAAAATGTTAGCCTAAACTAATAGGCATGTGGTGGGAAGGGTTGGTTAGTTTTGCTGTTTTTGTTGGGTATGTTATAATCATAATCATCTTCAATTTCTAATTCTACGGAAAAATTGTCCCATTCATCCTCATTATTTTGGGTTACAGGTGCCCAAATTTTCGTAGAATTTTCTTTTATTTCCTTAAGATTATTATTATTTTTTTTATCTATATTATTCTCAACATTATAGTGTACATAAAATATTCCATTTTCTTTTAAGGCTGTTATAAGGATTTCCCCATTTTCTATAAAATATATGTTTGCTATATCTCTTTGTTGGTCAATATCCATTATGCCTGTATTCGTAATTTTGATAGCTGATATAATATCTGTATTAAGGTCAGGTACATTAATGTACATCCTTTAGTTCAATTAAAGATTGTTGTTTTTGAGAATTTTCAATTTTTATCTTCATTTTGCCAGTATATGTTGTAAATAAAAATACATTTTTTTCAGCACATTGCAATTTTATGGGCGTGACAAATTTTGTAACCTCAATTAATTTATTTAAATCTGAAGTCAAATGTACTTCAGCTGCCCCATCCAAAATTGCCTTATTTTGCAATATTATGTAATTTTCACTATATTCATTATTTTTAATTTATTTATTAACCATTCATTCTGATTTGGTGATATTTTTTTTACCATACAAGACATTTTTACCTGTTGTTCAGGGGTTTCTTTTTTATTTGCATTTGTTGTATTAGTATTTGTTTTCAATGGATAATTATTTTGGTTTTTATTAGTATTTTCATTATTTTTTCTATTATTAGTGCAATTTTGAGCTACATGACCATTTTGGTTACATTTGTAACATTTAAAATTATTTGGGTTGTAATTTTGATTATTAACTCTATAATTATCACCTCTATAATTATTCCCTCGATAATTACTATTATAGTTACTTCCTCTATAATTATTTGATCCATTATTATTATTATTTTCATTTCCATTATTACCGTTTCTTTGGTTCGTATTACTTGGGTTATTCAAATAGTTTTGATTCCAATTTCTATAATTTCCATTTTTATTTCTTCTATGATTTTTTCTGCCTCTATAGTTATTATTTCTTCCCCTATTATTATTACTATTATTATTATTGGGGTTATACCTATAATTATTATTATATTGTGTATTACCATTATTAATAGTTTGTTTCTTTAATGTTTGATCCCTATTCTTCTCTTAATATTCTTTTAAAATTATCGATATTTTGTTCTCTCATAGGCAAGTTTTCAAACTGCATCTTAGCCAATTATTTGTAACACAGTGCTAATTGTAAATTCTCTAATTCTTCACCCTCAGTTACTTCTTTCCCACTATCTCTTACATCAGTTACAAGTTCATCCCATTTTTTCAAAAATCCTCTCATATTATTTTCTGGTTGAAATCTAAACTCCGTCCATTTTGCTTTAGCCATATTGGCTGTGGCAGATGTCTTAGTTCCATATATATTATCTAATTTTTTTAACATCATAATTGCTGTGTTAGTCTTTAATTTGTTTTGTAATATCATTCGAGACTCTTTCTAATATAAATGCCTTTGCATTATCCTGCATTTTACAATAGTTTATCATATCACTATTTGGCTGAAAATTTAAGTCATTAATATGGGTTATATACAACCTTAAAAATTCATGCTCCCCAAATATATTATAGTATTCAGCTCCCCTTATTGCTGAAATAATCATACGTCTCCAATCCAAGTAATATTTTCCATTAAAAACTTTTCCCAGGGGTGCTTGTATTGATTTAACTTCATTTGGGGTGGCCATATTTTTATTTTTTATTTTTTTGAAACCTAACACACTATCCTCTTCACTAATTATTATTATATATTCCTTGTTTTCTTGTGTTTTTGTTTTTATTTTGTTAATTAATTCTATTTCTTTTTCTTATTCTCTTTCTTGTTCTGTTATATCCTCTGTCTGATATGTCTGATATATCCAGTTTTTTATTTTATTTTATTTTTATTTATTATTGAAAATCCTATCTAAGAATTTTTACTCAGATTCAATCGAACTGTAAATATGTGATGAGAAATAATTGGGGGTAGATTCTAATATTTTCAGGTATTTTTCATTACTTTTTTCCTCTATTCTACCTGAAATATCTAAAGTAAAAGATTCTAATATTATTTCCCCAGTAAAATATACGAAATATGGGAAATTATATTTCAATATTTAAATTTATTATTTTTTCTCCTTCTAATTTTTTATTAATTCTTCAAAGTCCTCTTTTTTTTATTTAAATTTTCCTATTTTATTCTCTTCTAAATTAATACATTCCGACATAAAATTTTTTGCTCAACACAATACCTTTACTCCAATCACCAAAATAATTAATTACAATATATAGTACCTGTTACATATAATTTTCTCCAATGAATGTTGTGTGATGTATTTGTTTATCTATCGTGATTGTAATTTAGCTGACATCTTCTTCGTTGAAATTTTGAATTGCAGTTGGCCCAAAAATGATAGTCTTTAATGAGTAGATTTGCAGTGGATTCTTTGATAATGGGAACAAATAATGACTGTCAGTGGTTCTCTAGATTTTTTGGTGGTCCTTACTGGATTTGCAGTTTTTTTACTTTCAGGATTGGCCGTTAGTAAATCAGGAACTTTTAATTTAGATTTTCAAAAATGAAATCATAAAAAAATCAAATTGTTGGGATACAATTCCCTCACTACCTCACGAATATAATGATATATACTTATAACTAACCTGTAAATAACATATATGTAACATTTTGGTATTTCACCTGTGGCGACACTAATTGCCGTTTTACAGTTTTTCCATCTTTGATCAACAGAGTTTTTTTCTGTTCATCAGTCGTTGTTACGATGTCATGAAGTAAATATTTGAGTTCATGATTCTTTTTCTCTGCGTTAATTATTTAAAGATCTAAACTCCCCTCAATATGGTAGGCAGAGCTTACGGTAAATACACAGCAAAATAAGTTTTGAAATGTGTTAATTATTTTAAGAAAAGTTCGAAAGTGTTTCATTTTTGATTCACGCAAAGTGAAAGGCTTAGTGCTGAGTGTATCCATCACACAAAGTGATGTGAAAAAGTAATAATTTGTAAAGTAATATCTGAAAAATAAAATTGAATAATTAAAATAGTATTGAAAAACAAAGTTGAAAGTGTTTAAATAAAAGTTCCAATTGAAAATAAATGAAAACATCATTGAATTTGTGGGCGGCATTGCAGACATCGAAGTTGAAAATTTGGAGAAAGCAAATCAGATTCAAAGATACTTTATGGTTTGGTAAGCCAATACATCGAATGAAAAATGGTTGGAGATTATATTTATTGTGTTCTGGAGGAAGTTGAAGTAAAAAAAAATTGTTCCTGTGAAAATACTAAGTCTTCCTGAAATTGTTCAAACACAGTCATCAAAGTTCCAGAGTCAATCAAAAGCAAGTAAGATAGTCAAAAGTCAATTCCAGTTCATCTTGTAAAGTTTCCTGAGCAACAAAATTTGGTTTTGCGAAATATTTTGGCAAATTTTTAGCATTTTTAGGTCCTGTTCCAGCAAAACATTGATTGAAACATTGCAAGATTTGATACCAGTGAAGCAATTTCAAAATCAATCAGAAGAATAAGTTATAATATATTTTAATTAATACTCATTTTTGTTTGTTGGAAATCATTTTTCTGGGCTTAATTCCATAAATTTTTGTATTTTTCATTGTTCCTGATCCGTTTTTATGTATGCTCAATGTTCAGGATTTCTTGCAGTTGAAACCTGAACGAATTTTGAAAATTTCTTTTGTATATTCTATCAGCTATTCTAGAATCTCGAAACAGTACAATATATCTTATTTGCAAATTTTTTCATGCTCATGACTAGCATTCTTTGATTTAATTGTCAATAATTCCTCTTGCTCATTTTTTTATTTAGAAGATAGCCCATTGATAATGGAAAAAAGATTGCATATTAAAGGAATGATACCATATTTGAATTCATTATTTTAATTTTATTAATCGATTTCAGATTCACTGGAATAATTAATTATGTTTACTGATGTCTTAGCGATAAATTTCGTATTTTCCAGAGCCAAATAGATCGATAATTTGCGTATTTTTTGGCAAAAAAAGATCGCAAATTCTCTTTTTTGAAGTTAAAAAGATCACAAGTTTTGTATTTTTTGGCGATAAATAGATCACATAGCTATTTGCATATTTTTTGGCAAAAAAAGATTGCAAATTCTGTGTTTTCAAAGTAAAAAAGATCGAATGTTTTGTATTTTTCAGCGACAAATAGATCGCATTGCTACTTTCGAATTTTTTAATGGAAAAACATCGCCATTTTTTGTATTTTTCAACGCTAAAAAGATCACAGATTCTGCATTTTCGAAATCAAAAAGATCACTATTTACACATTCTGGAACAGCGGAGAGGTCAAATTCATCCTTAGCGATATTATTTTATCGATGTTTTTACCATTCATCATATTTAATTAATTCATCATTATATTATATATTATTTTGCATTCCCCTATTGCAGAATTGAGCCTGTGAAGTGCATAATCAAGTGGTTGAGACCGTTTTATCCATTAATTTTAAGATTCTAGTATTCCGAGGTAAGGTTAAATCCTCAAAAAAAAATTTTAATCTCTTTTATTCCTAGAACCAAATTATTCATTAACTATGTCACGTTTTGACACCAAAAAAGTATTCGATAGCTGTAATTATGACACCTGGAGGACCACAATGGTATCCAGTTTATATGCTGAAGGACTATATCCCATCATGCATGATGTTGAAAAAGAGGTTTTGTTTTTAGGCCTTGATTTAAATGTTTTTTTGAATCCTGACCCTGCAAATGTAAATCCCACTAGTCGGATGTCTTATTCTCATAATCAAGAGAAAGGCAAAGCATTAATTTACCAAGGACTAAATAACAAATTGATAGAAAGGGTAAAAGATCTCCAAACAATTAATCAAATACTAAAAATTTTAGATGAGTGACATAAAAGCTGCATGCAGATCACTTATATTAATGCAAAACAAGCATTCCAAAAGTTAAAATTCAATAGTAAAGGAAATATGCGTAGCTATTTGGACCTTTTTTCACGCTCTGCTCAAAAAATTAAAGATTGTGGTAAAACATTAGATAAACAGGAGGAGATCGAACAGTATTAATATCTCTCAACATGGACTATGACATGAAACGTTTGGAATTTAATACTCTAAGTCAGGATCAAAAAACAATTGAAACACTTCATGCCATGTTGATTGAGAGATCAGACAGGTTATATGACAAAAAAAGTCTAAATTTTATTATAATAATAATAATAAATAATAGTAATAATAAATATCGTAATTTCAACCAAAATAATAGATACCAAAGATTTCAACATGGTGGAAATTACAATAGATTTAGTAATAATAATAGAAATCAAAACCACAATCAAAATATAGATCGGGGAAAATGAAATATAATAATAATCAACAAACAGAAACGTCTTTCAATAATAATAAATATGAAAACAAAAAATATAACACAAATCAAAATCAAAATTCTTTGCCAAATTTGAACACTATAGTATGCTTCAAATGTCATGACAAAGTACATATGGCAAATGTCTGTCTGTCAAATAAAGAGAGTATAAAATAAACCTGATGGTTCTGCACAACACAACAGATACGGACGCAGTAATAATAACAATAACAATAAAAAAAAAGAAAACGACATCCAATGGTCAATGATGTTGGGCTATAGGAACTCTGAAACAAATATGAATAAACTGGATAGTAATTTATTAAACCTAATAACTTCAAAGAGTAATGGACAGGAGTTACCTCCAGATTATGTCCCTCTGACAAAATGTATAATGTGAGCCATAGCGCACATAATATCAGATTTATCCAAATTGTCTAATCCCGTAATGTTAGAAAAACCACTAGAACTGGAATGTGTAATCCAGGATATATTGTTAGTTACCACACACATCCGAACAATGTTCATAAAAGTTAAAAAATCCGAAAGAAAACAAACAGTGATAAGGCTTATGAACGTACATTACATACCACCTTTAAATGTTGATATCCTATCAGGGATAAAGATCACTGAAAATTGTGCTTTAGGCATAGACCAGAATTTCTCAGCAGCCAACATATATGTCAGTGGTATGAATGAAGTTATTTTTTCAGCCCCTAAAATAAGAGGAGTATATATAGTTAAATATGAAATGGTTTCAGACATGTCGACTAAGTTCATTGAATCCTCTGATAATTTAAATAAAATTTGCCCTTATAATGATAGCTCATGTAGATTGGCGTGTATGCCTAATATAAAATCCGAAGACGAATGGATGGAATATGAAATTGAGGAAGAGATAATTGAGGAGAGTCAGGAGGGAGATGAGGTGAATGAAAAAGAAAATAGAGAAAATATTAACAATGAAACCAATAATAACATTAATTCGTTTACGAATTAAGGGCGTTAAATGCACACAAATTAATGCCATTAAATGCCTATGAATTCCTTTTGATTCATTTGTGTTTAAGAACATTAATTCTCTGATAAATCTGTAGTGTACTCTCATCTAACAACAAATCTAATGTAGGTTAAGTTCATCGCACTTCGTAACGGCTATATGGTTATCTTATTTTCAGGCTTCAGCTTGTCAGCGTACTATGCACATATTTTGTAGATAATGTACATTTCGTTTTTCTGTCTTTTCTTGACTCAGTTTTTGCCATACGGCCAGTCAATGTTTTATACTCTAGTAATAAAGTGCACTTATTAACGTTGCTCAGTTTTCTCATTTCGCATAGGGAAAAGTTAGGCTGTTACAAATCAAAGAGAATTAATGGACAAATCAGTCATTGAATGCACACAAATTGAAAGGAATTTGTCAACAAATTCCCTTTGATTTATCAACAAATTAATAGCTCTGTTTGATAGGATTACACTAACTTACACCAACTTACACTGGTAGGGATATTCCACAAATATTCAAGTAAAACTTGGCGCAAAGTCACACAACATTCCTACATTTGTGGAATCGCCCTCCTGGTGTAGGTTGGTGTAAGTTGGTGTAGCCCTATCAAACAGAGCTAATGTCTATAAACCCATAAGAATCAAAGGAAATTCAGGTATATTTAATGACCTTAATTTGTCAACGAATTAATGCCGATAAATTCAAACAAATCAAATAGAATTCAACGAAAAATTCTATTAGATTTTCAACGAATTAATGTCTATAAACACACACGAATCAAAGTGGATTTGGGTGCATTTAATGGCCTTAATTCGTGGACAATTTAATGCCATTAAATGCAAGCAAATCAAAGAGAATTCATCGACGAATTCATGAAGGTAAATTACTCCAAATTCTTCGATGAATCAAAGAGGATTCTTGTAATTTGTCTTCAAAATTCTCTTAGATTTGTCTCGTCAGTGAATGAACACAGTTGAATAAAGGGGATAATTAACATAAATTTGTAAACGAATGGAAGGGATTCATTGCTGAATTCTTTGGCAACTTACTGAAAGCATATGATGAATTGTAATATGTACAGAGGTTAAAATATTCCTGCGAAAAATATTATAAAAGAAAATAGATTAGCCCTTCACAAAGTAATTTATTAAATATTATATTTACTTTTCGAGAAAATCCATTAAAATTTTTTTAATTTATTCTCAGTAAGAAATATGAAATAAAATTAAATAGTTATGTTTATCAATGGGGTATTTCAAACGCCAATGTATGTAAACAAATGCACGTGGCTTAATAAATGTATTGAGGTGAGTTCTGATCACTTGATACGGAAAAGATAAGAACGAACTTCCATCTTGGAAAAGATTTATTATCGACGTTAGTACAACGACTGACGAGCGGAGAATATTCTCCGTCGAGGAGTGGCAGAAAGAATATTGTGTCGACGATCAGTGTCGTCGCATGTGAAACGAATAAATGTAATAGACATGTTACATACAGTGTTAGTCAGTATAAGGTTATGTGTTTCACCCTGCAATTCAAAACGGACGAACGAACATATAAATAAACAAAGTATCACACAGTGTATGTATTAGAAAATAAATAACCAATAGTAGTCAAAATTATTAAATGTAAATATCATATAAAAAATTGCTAGAAAAAATGGTAAAAATTAAATAAGTCGTTGACTAGTATCACAATGTACAATTAAAATGTGTATAAATTTATAAATCAATTGTTTTGTCTTATATATTGTGTAATTATTAACATGAGGTATACATTTAACCTTCTGTTATAGTGTCACATCTTATAAATAATGTGTGATTTTAAATTATTATATATAAAAAGAAAGGTCGGAGAGATCAATATTTCCTCATTGTCAACTGTGGAAGAAAACATTATTGTCTATGTCCTTATAATTAACTGTGTGGGGTTTAAATAAATATACTATTGTTGGAATCAATTGGATTTGTTAGGGGATGCTGATGCCATTAAGAGAGGCAGAGCCCCAACGTGGAACCTGTTGTAAAAGTATGACGTGAGTTGTGAAACG
>WOFM01000885.1:0-14922 GCA_011428145.1 Ericerus pela
GCCGCGTTCTTTTGTAAACTTGGACTCTTTTTTTATTTCTTATTCATTCGCCATGATCACAAAAAATTGTATCTGCTTTTTTTTTTTTTTTTTTGGGACTAAAATGCGAAAAATATGAGAGAAAACTTTACTTATAACCTGATTAATAACATCGATAAAAAAAATCTTTGTCACTATTGGACTAGGTACCTTTTAGTCTACGCTTCTAGCGCTTTGTTTGTTCCAGTGATTACTCTTTCGTGCACGCAATTAATTGCATACAGACTAACTTATTATGCCCCAATTAATCGCATTCGAGAGTGTCAACGAGTATATTTTTCCTACGTTTCTGTTATTAACTTTACTTTACAGCTTTAACGCTTCGATTTGCAATAATGATGTTACTACGACTGGCAGGCCTAGCGAGTAGATTAGCTAGATTGTTTGCTGTTCGATTTCTGTCAAAAAACGTCAAATATATTATTCACCTTGACCTATAATAGCCTGCATATATTTTTAGTAGTTGGTGGTGAACACATAATTTTTTGTCAGAAGTGAGAAGAGTCAGGATAAATAGGCCAACATACTAGCTGGAAAAATAGTGGTAGAGCATCTGGCTCCTGTATATACATATAGCTGCGATTAACTTTCTCATTCAACAGTTGAGAGCAAAGACAGCCGGCCCATCCCCGGAGTAATATCCCAAGGGGGCAAACTGTAGACCGAGAAGTGTAAAATTTTTTATAATTAAAAATTTTGCAGAAAAATTTTTTTTTATTAAAAATATTAATTAAAAATTTTTATTAAAAATTAAAAAACATTGTTAATGGGCTTGTTTCCTTTTTTTTTTTAAATTCGTAAACAAATACTGAAAATTTAGCCAAGGGGGTTTTCACCCTGCCATTTTGGTTACGGGCCTGAATGTACTATAAATTGAAAATTTACTCAACATTGATGAACACATACAGCGTCACATCGTATAGTCGGGGTAAACTAAATTTGACGAAAAGGAATATTGGATGAACTGCTGTGAACAGCACTCATTAATTACCAACCATGACTAATCAGCGTCAGAAAGATCTAATACAATACAACAATGTACACTCTGCCCATCCATGTAATACCATGTATGGCAATAAAAAAATATTCTTCTGTCCTAAATAAATTTTCTCAATTTTGAAAAGTGACCATTTTATTTTTTTTTTTGCCTCTTTCTTTTCTGAAAATTGTGATTTTTTTTAATTTTTTACTTCCATAGGTTTATAAAGTACCAAGTGCAGGTTGCAGGAACGATGAAGAGGGGGTAAAGTCCCAGTAAGGTTCAAGATACGAAGTATAAGAGGTCATAAGAAATAGGTTGCTTTTTTTCTTCCATTTTTTAGTAAATTTTTGAGAAAAATTTACTTATTAAAATTGCCCGAGTATTTGGACCCAGGGGTGGGAATGGGTATGTTTTTCATTTCATGTTCTTCTGAGTATTTTGGCACTATTTTTGAAAATTCTGTAACGGCATAAAAATGTTACACTTTACACGAGTATATCAATATTATACTGAATTGAATTATTTTAATTAATTTATCATCCACGCTCATATGTAGGACCTTAACTTTTCTGAATTCAGTCTTTAAACACAATATAACAACATAATTGATATTTTAAAATGTAATAATTTTGTACATGCAGTACAGGTATTTTACATAATACAATTTCAAGTAGTAAGTCATTAAATGAATTCCTGGCAATAATCAGCATCGTCTACACGAAAATGTGACTTTATGTACACAATTTGGTATATTAGTGTTCTCTGTAATTAGTGTAAAATAGGTATTAGTGTGTCTGTATAAATGGTAAGAAAGAAGAAGAGTTTGTTGAAAGAAGAAGAAGAAGAAGAAGAAGAAGAATGAAGTGGAAGAAGATGAAGATTCTAATTTATAAAACAATGCATTATTGTTTTACACAATTTCACATATTTTTGTTCGTGTTTACAAATGTATTTGTCAAAGGAATTATAGACGAATAAATCTGTTACAAATTCATTTTTTTTTATACGTACCCCCTTTTGCGTGGAGTCCATTTTTAGGCATAATTTTGCTCGGATGGTTTCAAAATTTGAACACGTATTTGAATTCATCTAAGGAAGAACCCTATTGTTTTTAGTCTGGATCGGTCTCATGGTCCATCCAGTAGGTCAGTTTATATGAGTTTTTTATTAAACAGCATACAGGTCGCAATTTTTAATTGATAGGCCTGAAATTTTGTATATGTATGTGCTTTAGGTCAAGAACAATACCTACCAATTTTGGTGGGGATTGGCATCATTGGTACATCTGCTAAGGGCGATATTTTTGGCATTTTTGGTGTATTAATGGCTCTAAAAAGAGTAATTTTAAAGTTATAGTCACAAAATTTAGTACAGGTATTGATTTGAAGTATATCTAACATGCTTCCAAATTTGGTTCTTAGTGGTATTATAGTTCATTCATTGGGGCTGTTGGAGTTGCTAATTTTATACACTTTTATTGTAATTACTAAAGTAACAAAATATGACATAATTTGGTACCAGACCACTGCGATCGCTTTTATCGAGTTTGTTGTTATCAGCTATAATTCAGTGCTGTTCTGTAAATACTAGGACAGTTAAAGAGTGTTACGTTTTTATATTTACAGAACTACCCCGAGAAATCCGTTTGAAACAAAGCAAAAATTTCAAATTATAAATAAAATAAGAGTATTTTTTAAAAACTCGTTTTTAAACAAACTTATATTCATGTTATCTCAATAAAAGTTGTGATTCTCTTTCAATAATCACAAAATTAGGTACACAGTACCTCCCATACAAGGACTACCAATTTTGGTTTTGATTTGTCAATTTATTCTCAACTTATTAGCTATTCAGTGTGATTTTTCCTCTTTTTTTCTTCTGATAATGATCCTGAAAAATTCATTTTCTAGCCTTCATCTAGAAAAACACTCGTTTTAATCTAAAACCAACACGATCTGAGAAAAAAGTCAATTTTCGCCATCCCCGGTTCGCTGGAGTACACTAAATGTGAACATGGACACGAAAATCTCGGCTAATATTTTCGTAACCATAGCACGTAGACAGCTGCACTATACTTCGTTTGGCATTGTCAAATATTTTTTGCTCATATAAGATTTTTTTTTTTTTATTCACAACTTTCGTCACCGCAAGAAATAAAATCATCGAATTTTGTCCAAAAATTGTGCTTGTTTAGAACTTGGAGTAATTTTTCATTCTACAAAAAAATTATGATTTTTGACATAGGTATTCATAAAATATTTGAAAACATAATACTTTAATCAGTATATTTTATCGCATACATAGTATTTGTGGGATATTGGTAATTTTTTTTTTTAAATATAAATATTTTATATAGGTATTACTTTATTAGAAGAATGTTGGTTATATAAATAATTTTTAAACAAAGAAAATCTACTTTTTTTGCGAAGCTTGCTGCGTAAGTTTTTTTTTTCTTTTTCAGTTTTGTTACTCTTATTTGGCAGTTTTTTGCTCGTTTTAACTCCATATGGTACAATAACTGAATGTCATCAATTCGCTAACGCACATACCAGGACGAAATTCAATGCCCTGTCATGATTTACTGCATATGATTTCTCCTAACGCAGTTTTTCTTCATTCTCCCCCCCCCCCTAGGATATTGCGTGTATCGAATATTCTGGTTCGTGTTTGCGTAAATTGGTTGGTCATTAACTAGGGGATTGAAAATTAATGGCAGCTCGTAATAAAGTTTATTTTTGTGGTTTTAAATTCGCTGCGATACGACTTTGTATCAGCTTTTTTATTTCCCTCAGAGACGAATTTCTAAACTGATGCTTATTCTTCTAAGCATTTGTACATTTTTTTTAAAAATAACCCATAGCTATACAGGTGTCCACTTCAAAACGTATCAAACTGTTACAACTCCCAAACCATAGTTAAGATACCAATCGCAAAAATTGTTTAAACCAATTTGTTTAGATCTCTTCTTCTAATTTACATTAGTTGCGTGAATTTTGCAGTTTTCTGCAAACAAATGATATTTTGCGAAAATAAATATGTTATAGGCTATCCTGATTAGTATATATCTGAATAACATTTTTTTGAAGCTGCAAAAATCAGCAAAAAAATCTTAATCCGTTTTTCAATACCATTCGTTGCATTCCAAGATATTGAATTATAAAGTTTGGAATGAAATTAATTTTTTGACTTTTTAGCAATCAATTCATTATTAATACCACTCAACTGTAACTTTTGGGTTTATCTTGATTAAAAATTCTTAGGTTACTTATGTGGCATTCTTGAATTTAACACTCTCGCTACCATGTGTGCACCTGTGTACACAAATCTAATTGCCATTCACGCCGTGTGTGCTGTATTGCACATGGATCATACCAACATATTTTTGATTGTGTGCTGTAGAGAACACAGTTTACATTAAAATAAATGTGATTTTCGGTTTCTACTGTCTTGAATATATCTAACTCTGGAACAGCAGAGAAAATTTGGCAACATTGTAACAAAAGATGGGTGTTCCAAGAATGCTATAGAGTAGCATATTAAAAGTACCTTTTCAGCTTAGTACATTGATTGTTTCTCAATTGTTGAGGCATTCCCAAAAGTCTTATCAGTTTCTTAATATTGTATTTACCACCTAGATTGCTCATGGGTGGAAGTATGTTTTTAGCTCTTCAGGCCATGTGTGCTATATTGCACACGGGTGAAAACCTCCCTTACACAGGATGGTATGATGAAAAAATGATAAATATATGTTATCTAGACCCTTCTAAATGAGATTTAAATTTGGCTCAAAAAATTTTTTACACTGATTTTGGTGAAACCCTGTCTAGCAGCGAGAGTGTTAAGAAAAACCCGTAACTACATTAAATCTGAAAATTATTTGAATGCAAAATATATTAGTTTTTTCATTCTGATGTACCTAATCTAAAATTTTAAAGAAAAATCAATTTTTTTTTATTTTCATCGAAAATTGAATACTTAATACCTACACCGAGGTATGTAAAATGGAAAAAGAGTTCTAACAAGATGACTCCTAAAATTTTTACGATAGAGTCATTTTAAAGTGGACACCCCCATATACTGTATAATTAATGGAACTTAAATAGGGAGTGTTGAGTTAATACTCAAATGAAATGTGTGTTGATAAAGTAGTGGGAACAGATGTATAGTTGTGATACACTGCAATATAAGTATTGAGTATGTATAATTCTTTTCGAGGAGAAAATTAGGTTTTTGAAGATCTCACAGTGATTATGCCTTTATTGTTGATATTGAGGCTTCGATAGAGAGAGAGGGAGAGAGAGAGATCGAGTGATAAATTCAGAGATCTAATTTGGATAAATAAGATTAATTTAAGGGATTAGGGTATATCTGAAAGGCCAACAAACAGCCGAGAAAATTTGGGAATTATTAAAAGGAGTTTGCAATAATATTTTATGAGGTGTTGAGAGATGGGAGCTAAATTGGGCCTTTCGATTTTCTGTAGCGATTCCCGCCCATATGTTCCACTCTTTAGTTGCGCTCCTGTAAGGAAGATATGCTTCAGTTTGCACTTTATGAACTTTGCTTCGTAGTTCAGCTAGAGAGTAGAAGTGCTGTACATTGATTCCTTACAGAGTTAATTATTTTTCAAACTGAAAATGTCAAATACTCACTTAGGGTACTCTTTGAACACAAAAGTCTCAAGAGTAGATACGCCCAACAGTACCAAAAAATATGCATCCTAAAATTTAGGTGATGTTAACCTACAAAAAAAGAATTTAGTGTATGAAAACATTTTCATGCTTAGAAGAAAAAATTGAACATCCTCCCCCCTGACGGAGCCGTTCTTTTATTAACAGCTTTGAAAATTTTCCTATGAATCTGTAACAATATTTTCGTATCGTTCATAATATTTAATAATTTCGTATTACTAATTATCATCATCATCATTACTTTCTTCTATTTTTCTATTATTTCCCATTCATTAATTCTCACGTCATTTCTTCAAGTCAAGACTTGTTTGATGACATCATTTCCTACATAAACAGTTACTGTGTTTACTCATAAACAATGAACTCATCTTTTGTTTACACTATTTTTGCAATCTTGCATATATACTAATTTCTACTAACTTATTTGTGAACACCCACTTTATGTCATATTCTTACGAGACCATTGGTCATACTTACTGCACATATATTTCTATTAACCAATAAGATCAAAACCCTTCTCCAACACTCTATAAATTCGCCTGAACCTTTCTCTTTTACTTACTATATAATCTCATGTTTTGTACTATTTTATTCATTCTAATTGATTCTACTCAACTCTAATTAAGTCTTCTTAATGTTGTTACAATCTTACCTATTCTTTTAATTCTTGATGTTTATTACTGTTAATGTTTTATAAAGTTTCTAACTAATACACTCTTTTAACCAACTTGTGTATTTGATTGTTCTGTTACGATATATAACCGTCACAGAATCTAATCTTCAGTCTACAAAAATAATATGGTTAATCGTGAACAAAACTGAACTTTAAAATAAATTCCTCTCACACAAAGTACTCTACAGCAGTAGCCTACATTTGCCTAAATCATTTAAAACGCAGCTATACCTAATGAAAATTTCATTTCAATCTTTAGAGAATGAATCTGAAACTAACGTAGGGTAGGTATGGTACATTACAGCTTGTGTATATATCTAGGCCAGCACTGCTATTTTTATTTTAGCTACAAAATAATCAGTTTTAAACCATTAGCTACAAATATTCGATATAATTTATTATAACGTGCTACCGATTCTGGTGCGAATTATGAAGTCGATTTTTGTTTCGACTTTGAAAGAGGTAGTGGTTTAGTGTTATTACAAAATTTAATACAATCATCAATAATTGCGATCTATTGTACCAATTTTTTAGCTCCCAGTTTTCAACTTTTTGGAAACCTACTGTTTGTAACAGAGCTGCTAGTGTATTAAAGCTTTCTTAAAACCTATGATAACGACATAACGACATGTAATCCGGACATTCGCAAACTCAAATTTGAATTTTCAGAAGTTGCCCGGAGAGGGCGCCCACGAAGCGAAAAAATTTTTTAACTAATCCATGGTGTGTTTGACGGAAAGTTATGAGGACGGAACACTATCGATACTGTCGATAGTATCGATAGTTTTTGAACATCGATATAGAGAATATCGATATTGAGACTTTCGATATTTTCCATCTATATACATAGCAGACGCGTATATAGTCCGTTCTCAGTAATACTAGAGAAAAATCTTTAAATAATCTTTTTTTTTTTTGTTTACTCTTCCTTTTTGCTTTTCTTTACGCTAATTTTCCGGCAACATTACTGCTTTTACCATTTCAATTTTGAAAGTGCACCACTTTCTTGATGAAACATTCATAATTTGTCTCGGCTACCGGGGGGTACTGTTCTTTTTTTCTCGTGTTACGTCATAAGTTCATAACCATAAGTAAAACACCGTGTATGTACACAATAGATCGGATCAGTTTAGAGTGAGAAATGGAAAGGTGGTACAAAAAAATGCATTATGAAGAGTGTGTACGTCATCCAGCGCATCAGTTTCAAAACAGTTTCAGAACTCACGAGCCATGTATTTCATTTTTGGGCGAAACAAAAAAATGAGTTTATGAAAATTGAACGAAAAAACTTGGTTATTTTTTTTCCTCTTTTTTTTCGAATGCACGTTTGAAATAGTCTATATACGACCGGATTTTTTTTTTGCATCGCTGCATTCACGTTTTGCTTCAGCTGCAGTTATTTCAGTAGGCTTTCGAAGAAGAAAAAATATATATCCGTATACCTGTATGTATTGTTTTCACCGCACGAAACAAAATCAACTTTTTCAGCTGTAGTTTGTAAAATTGTATGATTTTTGATGATTTTAATGCTTTCTCTTTAGAAATACCTGCTAAGAATTTCGTAAATGCTCACAAATTTATTTATTTTTATTATATTACAGTAGGTAATTTTTTTCGGTTTTTTTTTTTTTTTTTTTTTAATTTTTTTTTGTATATATAAATATTTTTTTTTGAGAAATCTGCTTTTGTTTCGTTTTCTTCGTTATTAATTTCGAATGATTTTTTTTTCTCAGTTTTTGAATATGGCCAGCGTATTTATGAGAATATTCAATTTGATCTGCATGATGCTGTTAATCGGCCACTGGTCCGGATGTCTGCAGTTTTGGTGCAATGTTGCAGGATTCCCCGAGAATTCTTGGGTTGCCATTAACGAATTGCAGGTATGTGTGCGATTGGTGGGCAGATACGAATGTGAAATACGTTTCTTAATTTTATAAACGCTTTTATTACGGCGGATGCTGATAATTTTACACTGTACAATGAATATATTTCACAGGATGCATACTGGCTGGAGCAATACTCGTGGGCCCTTTTCAAAGCAATGTCCCATATGTTGTGCATCGGTTACGGTCGTTTTCCGCCGCAGTCGCTAACCGATATGTGGCTGACGATGCTGTCGATGATCAGTGGTGCCACTTGTTACGCTTTGTTTCTAGGACACGCCACCAACTTGATTCAAAGTTTGGACTCGTCGAGGCGACAATACAGAGAACGAGTAATCAATTTTCATTTACCTAAATTCTCGTCGAAAATGCCAACATTTAATGACTCGGCGAAAGTGAGACACAAAAAGACTCGAACTTTCAAAGCCTGTCACTAAAAATGTTTGCAGTAACTAATCACACTAAGATCAATGAGTAGGCTGCATAGAAATGGTACGCATAGTCTTGAGCCCATATTCACAAACGTCACTTTAACCTCCCTTCACTTAAATTTCACTTTTAAAAATTTTTTGCACAATTTCGTACTTAAAAATGTGGAAACATTGTATCTCTTATGAGAGTTCCAATGAAAAAATAAAATGTTACCACTTTCTTAAATACAAAATTGTGCCAAAAGTTATGTTCAAATGAAGTTTAAGTGGTGGAAGGTTGAAGTGACGTTTGTGAATATAGGCCTTATTCTCGAAGTAATGATTTCCCCTGTTTTGGTCAATAGGAATTACTGATAAAATATTGCTCAAGTTTTACTTCTCTATATTAGTATCGTTCTTACCAGGGGTTGGAATCGATTGGAAATGGAGGATTGAATCCTGGGATTTTTTCGATTTTTTATCAGAGGGTGAATAAGTGGGATTCAATCAACTCTTCTAAGATTGAATCAGGATAGATTTTCTTCCTCAGACTTACCTATAATCACTAAATTGTGAGAAAAAAAAAGAAAAAAAAATTCAATCGGAGTGAATCATTTGTCTAACTGGGCTGAAATCGATTCAGTCGGATTGATTTGAAGTTATTAAATTCGAGGGTAAATGAAGAGTTTTATGTAAGAGTTATAAAAATTTTTTGAAGTGTGAATGAGATTGAATGGGAATTTTTGTTTCACTTCCAACCCCTGGTTCTACATATAGCCCTAAATTGGTCTGTAAGGTTTCGAAAATTTTATCTCAAAGAAACCCATAAAAAAAAGGTACTATGAGACAGCTGTGTATAGGAAATAAGATAAAAACATTGTAATCAAGCGCGCAGATAGGTCCGTTGTACACATTCTCAATGGTCTCTTCTGATCCTCCTCTCCGAACAAAAAATGGCCAAAAACGATAAAAAAATAAAATTTTTAGAAGTCGATAAAATTTTCGTAGTTAACTTTATTCCATGTTTTTTGTAAGTATGAAGGAAAAACATGGTTTACTCATTTATTTACCTTAGCTCTTTGACTGTATAGTACTGGACCGTTAAAGAGATTTCTGGTTAGACATGCCGGTGCTAAATAGACAACCTTTTGACGTATTTTGCTTTGTGTTTATGTATGCTATCCTTGTGTATTTAAGGGATGTTTTTATCAGATATATTCTAAATTAGTGAATTCAAGCAAAACGTCGAAAATACACAGAAGGTACGCTAGAGTTGCCTACTTTTTCGCTGGCATGTCTTGACATTAAGAAGTTACATTGTTCTTATAGAGCTTTACTGGTCCAGTACTATATAGTCGAAGCATTAGCTTCTAGTTTTTAAAAGATCCATCTTTCTTTTTCATCATGAAAATTTGTTTCTAACCATAACACCCCATACCAGTACAATATCATTATTTTGGTCGTATCTTTCATTTGTCGAAGGACGTGCTAATTTTAAATTGGTACCTACCAATAAGTTGTATTATAGATATCTTTTGGTCAATAGTTCATAAAGAAAACAAAAGCGCAGATATCCTGATTGTAAGGGGGGGACCACATCTTCTCAACCGTCCCTTTCCAACCCCCTATCACACATCAATGTCACCAACGCCAAAAAACACTATTGTTTTATAACAAGCTTTTTTTTTGGCATCATGAGAGTCCAGACGCCCAGGACTTGAAAAAGAAGTTTTTCACTTAAGTATACCTACTACTGATCTTAACCAGCGAAATAAGAAGACAAAAGCATAGTAGAAATTTGATCGCTATAAACTACAATCCATTTTGTCAAATTGATAAAGATGAGAGTCATAAGTATACCTGATCTTTTCCATCCTGTATAACTTTTTTTTCTCAAACCAGCAGTTTTACGTTTGCTTTTGGCTCCCACTTTGAATTTCAATATCTGAAAGCCAGCAGCCATCAAACACCATCGTCTACCGACATTTTTCCCAATTATTTCTGATTATTTTTAAATTAATCAATTGTTATTATTCCAGGTAAAACAAGTCGAAGAGTACATGGCTTATCGTAAATTACCTCGTGAAATGCGACAACGAATTACAGAATATTTTGAGCACCGTTATCAGGGTAAATTTTCGACGAAGAAGCCATTTTGGGAGAGTTGTCGGAGAAATTACGCGAAGTAAGTGTACCCGCTCATACAGGTGACCAAATCCATGATTTAGTATTTAGCCTAGGTATATTCGGAGTTACTATTAAAAAAATAAATAAATAATAAAATAAAAATTTGACGGGCTAGATTTAACTTCGGCCCCTGTTCGAGTTTCATATTAAAGAATAAATGGTATAATCCTGTTCTCTAACTCACTTCGACCATGTGCCCCTCTTTACCCCACCATGAGCGTATAATTTGACGCGTAATTTGCTGCGACACAGCTTATTCTCACGCTGGAAACAAACAAAAATGTTTTACAGAATTTTAATTAAAAAAAGCTTCGTTTCATGAAGTGTTTTGAATAGAAACAGTAATAATATTACAGTGGAAAACAGTTTAATAGAGACACATTGGGCAGAACCATTTTTGTCCCAAATAAGCAGGATCCCGTTTAGCCAATGCTGAGTGTTCAAGAGTAGAAATAATAAAATGAATAAAAAATAATAAATTTAAGTTGTAATTTTCAATGACTAATTTTAGCACACATCATTAGGAAGGTTAAATTGTCCCATATACAATATTCATGGGGAAAAAAAAAAAAAAAAAAAAAAAAGGTTACAGGCGGTTTTAAATGAAAGATGATAATAGGTACGGAACAAATGAATTCTGACATGTCTTCCAGATGGTGCTTGTCTGATTGACTGGCGCAATAAAACAAAAAAGACAGGCAGTATAGTGACAGAGAACAACTGAGTCTATTCCTATTGAAATGAACCGGGGTAAATATCTCCCAAATTAGAGAGTTGAATAGTAATTTTCCCATATTTATAGATTGTGTTGTTCCAATAAACCGATGTGCTCATCCCTAAAGACGATGTGTTGTCCCTAAAGATACGGGTATACATTTGTATCATGCTGTGCCATGTCATCCGTGCGCATCATAATACAACATGCACCGATGATAGAGCTCGAATTTTGCGAGGTATTGCCCGGGATCGTATCATACCTTTAAATTCTATGAAAATTTTTCAATCCCAGGTAGCGCCTTTTGATGTGATGACAGAATACCACTTTCAAATGGAAAAGGCTCGTATTTTAGCATCGTATCATTTTTGATATGATACGAAGTTACCGACCTTGTACACATTGAGATGATACGACAATACGATATGGCAGAATAATACAAACATGTATCCCCCTTAATATGCACTCTGATTTCTTTTAGTTTTAGTGCGCTTATTTTGGGATTTCTCTGATTTGTCCCAAATTAACGGTTTGTCCCCTTTTCAGGTGCCCAGAATGAGAAATTTCCATTGTAGGGGAGACCGGGTATGGTTGTAACACCGGGACGGTTGTAACAGTCACAATATCTCAAAAACAGTATTGATTTTATCACTTCTAATGGCATATATGGGTACTAAGATGTGAAAACACACCTAAAACGAAGTTTCACATCTACAGATTTCGTATTTGTGGAATTATTATCACAAACGCATTTTTTAACATTGAAAGTAAATTTTTTAAGAAAAAATTTTTTTTTCTTGATGGTTTGAAAAACAGAAATCAACGATTGTTTTACACAAAAAGTAAATATATAACCTTTCTAAATATACCCGTAATTCAGTCGTAACTAATTTTCAAAGTTTTGTAGAAAAAAAAATATACTGATTATCAAATGGTCCTGTGGGAATGGTTGTAACAGATGACAATGAGGATGGTTGTAACACTATATTGACGTGTATATTTCTCAAATTTATTCATTTTAATAAAATTTTTATACCTAGTGATTGAAACTGGAATAAAAAAACTGATCATGGATGTGCTTTGAAAAAAGAAATGCTCGAAGCTGTGAGAAAGGTCAATAAAATGGGTTTATCAATACAACAAGCAGCTAAGACATCTGGTCTGAATTACCAAACATTAAGGCGTTACTGTAAAAGTTTAGAGATTCAGAGGTATGATTCTCGGCAAAATAAATTATAATTTTATTGAATTTTAAATAGGTAACTAGTTAATGAATATCAACATGCATATAAATGATTTGTACATTATTAGATTAATGGTACTGAGCCAATAAAAATGTTTGTTGGTTACTGAAGAAATCAAGCTATGTTATCAGATGAAACTCGAAGTGAACTGGTTGATTATATCAAAAAAGCTTCAGACATTTATATGGGATTTTCTCCACATGATGTAAGGAAGTCTGCCTATAAATTAGCTACTGCTAATCATGAAAAAAATATACTTGAATTCTGGAAAACTCGATCAAAAGCTGGGGAAGACTGGTATTTAGATTTCATGAAGAGACATGAGGATTTATTTCTTTGTAAGCCAGAAGGAACTAGTTTGGCACATACAACAGCTTTTAATAAGACTACTGTTGATGAGTTTTTTCAAAATGTGAAAAATGTTATTGAAAAATATAATTTTGCTTCCAAGCCATATGGAATGTGATGAAACAAGAGTAACAACAGTTCAGAAACCTAATAAAATCATAGCTCGAAAAGGTTTGAAACAAGTCAGTTATATCACATCAGTGGAGAGAGGAAATTTAGTGTCTTTGCTTAATGTGTATGAAACCATATTGCGATAGTCAACCGGGAAGTCAGTGGCTTCAGTGCTTTTGTTGCAAGAAGTGGGCACAAATAAAATGTGTCAGTGGTATCTAATGATTTAAAATTTTTTAATTGTAAAAATTGAAATTTGGATGAATCCTCTTTGTCTGAATAAAACTTTCGTATTTTAAATTTTTAGTAACATCTTGTTGACTTGATATAACTAATTTTAAGACATGTTACAACCAACCCCTTTTATGTTACAACCATCCCTAATGTGTGATACAACCTACCCCATGGGGTGGGATGGTTGTAACAAAAAAAATAAATTTTTCAACTTGGATTTTACAAAATTTTAAATTCTTTGATATTTTTGAAACTCACATCATTCATAGAGTATATTATGAAGTTTCATACGCTGTTAGTTTCATTTGAAAAAAAAAATTTGAATGAGAGAAAATGAGCTAAGAGTAAATTTTGTGACAACCTACCCCGGTCTCCCATACCTAATAATAATACTTAGCAGGATTTATATTTTCTTTTTCTTTTTCTTTTTAACGAAAATCAGTTAAAAATAGTTGTGTCGTTCTTTTGAATATTGTGGTGTTGCCGTTTTCACTTCATTGCTTGACTTTGTTACTCGAGTAAATCATTCTTCAAACTGAGCATTATATCCTTACAGCTTTGCTGACATAAAATGAGCCATCAGCCTCAACAAATTACAGCAAGGAACTATAACCATGTGCAAAAGAATGAGTAGCCTCTGTTGTTTTGTAATAATTATCTAATGCATTGAAAAAGAAACCTTTACTTGATTTAAGCCATAATACGTGCCTATAACATAATGAACGTTGTTGATTTATTATATTAAAGGTTAATTTTTTTTTCATCTATAGGATTGATAAACTACAACTGCAGATCATTGGTTGCGTCCGTACCATTTTTCGCTAATGCTGATCCAAATTTGTTTCGGATGTGGTCACTAAATTAAAATACGAAGTCTTCCAACCAGGTAATGGTCATCATGATATTGTTATGCAGATTGAGTTAAACGAAGTTAAAAAATTTCTTTGACAATTTGCAAAATCCTCTCCTAAGCTGCGAATACTAAATTTTCTCATTAAGATACATAGTCAATCACCAAAGTCTTTAAAATCCTTACGGGTTAGCCAAGTTCGATATAAACAAAAATACAACCCGCAAGACACATTATATGTTACTGTTTCCATTGCCTCTATTTCATTCTCTATTGGTTGTTGATTCTATTAATTTACATTAATTAGACAAATTTTTCGTACCTTCAGAAATGGGTAAATAGTTCAATGTGTCTGACAGAATTGGAATCAATGACTCAAACAATACAAAAGCGATTTGTGCCTGGGAACTTGGCCAATCTATAGAGATTTTAAAGACTTCGGTCAGTCACAAAGTTTGTTTTATTTGGCACAAAAAGCGACCTAGGGCGACGCCACTGACATCAAGTTGCAAACTGTGCATTTTATTTGCCACAATGTCGCCTTGTGTTGTAGAA